>JAZHYW010051593.1:0-31910 GCA_037355805.1 Ixodes ricinus
ACTCTCCTTCCCGGTCGGTATTTCCCTCTCCTTCCTTTTTTAGTTGCAACGGACTATAAGCATATAGCGTGTCATCGTACGTACAGTTCACTTTCCTTTAGAGGAACCAAAAATAATAAATTGCCTTATTTAAATTCGCGGCAACAGTAAAATGAAATTAGATAAACATACAAAACGCCGTGCTTATACAAATCAAGATACACCTGTTTAGCGTAGTCACGTATATATTACCTGAAATCAAAGGTTACAGAGTGTAGTAGGTTGCATAAAATACCTGTGATTAGTACAACTTTGCGTAGCAGTAGAAAAAGTTGAATTGTAATTGTGCTTATGAACTAAGGAATTAATCACATCGCAAAAATGTGTGAAATTGGCACCTTCCCGTCATATATAACGTGAAAAATAGTTTACAAAATAGCTTGGCGACGTATATGACGAGGACGCAACTGAGCTTAAAGCAACAATATTTCCAAAATGTTACGAGTGTTTTAGCACAAGCCATTTCAGTCTACTTTTTATAGAAACACTGAGCCGGAATCACAATTTTTGTGCTTTTAACATTCATTGTTCTCACTCCGCACCGTGATAAAGGCGAACACTGATGCAGAAAGTAGTGATAGAAATTGTTCACTGTTATGTATACTCACCTCTGTACTCAGATAAAATCTGGCCTAAAATATCGCGTACCCGAGTACGCATTTTGTTATGCAAGATAAATTGTCATAGCCTGGCTTTAGACGTTCGTTCTTGATAAAATGCCGATAAATTCAATATGCACAATAGTATCACCCTTGATAATGGATGATTTTCGGTAACTAGGCAGAAGCGGTAATTTATGCTCCATTCAAGATGGCAGCAACTTCATTGGTCACGTTCTGACGGTATGCGTGCGTAAACGTTATGGTTCTGCCACGCGCCCCTGTGTACGTTTTTGTTTTGTGCAGTCCACAGGCAGATAAAAGAGGTGATAGCAGTCATATAAACTGTCTAAAAATGTATTAATATGTCAAGAACAGCTAAATCAAGATGTTTAAACCCTGAAACTGCTAAGGGTCTCTTCTCCCCAGTCTCAGGGTCTAAACACCATGATTAATACGCACGAGGTCGGTTTCACGTGTAGCATTTTTTTTTTCTAGAACACGAAGTTATTTAAATAAATTAAATTAAAATAAAGATTTTGTTTAAGGCTCTCTCAGATCACTCACACTCGTCTCAATGGAAGGTAAAAAACACCATAAAAGATTGGCAGATCATTTTCCAGATACTTTTGGGGTGCATTTACCTATTTTGGAATCGTTGAGGTGATCGGCCCTTTACTTTTGCTGTCAAACATTCAGTTGCTAAATAAATTTATTTTATTAGCATCAATAAATTTGGAATTATGAAGTTCACGTAACCGCTTGACACCAACACGGGAGGACGATACTCGAAAATACGCCAGCTGTTAAGCCAATCTCCGGAAAGGTCATATTGTGTTCGCTATTTGACCGTGTGAATCACAGGGTCGCGGGATACGCCAAGAAGGACATTGTGCT
Source organism: Ixodes ricinus (assembly GCA_037355805.1). Classification (NCBI taxonomy): domain Eukaryota; kingdom Metazoa; phylum Arthropoda; class Arachnida; order Ixodida; family Ixodidae; genus Ixodes; species Ixodes ricinus. Next base: position 1,536 of record JAZHYW010051593.1, read on the forward strand.
CAAATGATAAATCTCAGGGCAAACACACGAAATGCGCAGAAAGAGAGAGATAATTAATGGTGTTCTTCAAAAGATCCGGATACACGAAGTCTTACTGCAAAAACAAATGCATAAAATACATCGAAATGTAATATTTCTAAATAGCCATAAATATCGCGAAATCAGACGAACATTTTTATAATCATTATATAAACAGCATTTGGGCACAAAATTGCATCACCTAAAAACTTTGCGAAATAATGCCTCGTCGCGCAAATGTTATATTCGGTTTTGCGTGCATTAGCTTTGGCCGCTCAATTTGCAACTTTTTGCTTTATCAGTCATGTGCTCTAACCTTTATTAGGCTCCCGTATATACTCACCAGATTGCTCTATATGCTGCGCAACTTTACATTTTGGAGTTACTTTTGCTAGTTTTTCTAACATCGCATTTCACCAGAAGACTGAACTGTTTAACATGGTTGGCACGTGGCGTCATCACGCTATATGCTGGTGGTCATTGTGATTTGATCTTACAAAGAAAATCAAATCTGATGGTGCAAAATGCACGGTGCGGAAGGTTCGCGCTCAATGCAAGTTATGCGCTTTACACACAACATTTATTTTTCCTTGGTGCTGTGTCGTGAGCAACGGTGCGAGTGTCTGGTACTACAAAACGCGCTTAATGTGAAGATTATTTTTTTTTACAAAAAGTAGTTTCCAGGTTTATGGTTCCTGGTCTTTGCCGAAGATGTGCGGCAGTGGAACCTTTATAACACAAAACTTCCCCACCCCCTTTTTTATTGTTTCTTTGCTCCACCAAATAATTTCTATTTTCCTGTGAACCTCCCCAATTTTTTTTGTGAGAGGAAGTACAATAATTATATTTTTGTCACTTCTTAACAGCATTCCTCTATTGCTTTCAGTTTGCGTACAAAAAAATGATGTTTACAGACAAGATACAAAGGTGCTTGGAGCTTTGGGATGAACTAAAGAACGGCACTCCTGTGGGACTTGGAGCAGCTTCCAACGTTCGAATGTCTGTCCCTCTGACGCCACTCAGATCTTTCCTTTGAGGTATCCCTCCCGTACACACAGTTTTATGTGACGCAAGACTCTTAGGGCACGTTTACTCCTTTAGATGTCTCCGTATTCGGGACAAATTTTGGGGCAGTTCAGCAAAAACAAAAACAGGTTTGAATGACTCATTTTCTAAAACACAAGACAGAGGCCACTGTGGGACGTCTTGTGTTTGTCCCCTCTTTGTAGCCTCCGTCTTTAGTTTTAGGAATGTTTAACTTTAACTAGCTCACCTGACTTATTACGTTATCTCCAATCAACATTGAATGACTCATTGATGAGTACCTGTAAAATTAATCAATCAACAATGTTTGTTCTTTCCGTAAATACTGCTAAGAACTAATCACTGACGTTTATATCTTTCAGAACCACCCATTAGTTTTTCACTCAACGCAATGGCATAAGAAGCAAAAATAAAAAAACTAAACAACTTTCTCCTCATCAGTTCGCAATTAGAACAAGCAGTAACGTGACATGACGCTAACTATATATTGTCAGTGTTCAGCGTACTCATGCGCTGGGATTAGCAATGAATAGACAATGAAGTCCGGTATCATTAGAGTTCGGCTATTTTCGTCACCGATTGAAGATGAGCCATTACCAGAATGTTTCGCAATGCTGATTGTCATGAACCCGAGCACTCGACTCGAGATAATGACAATGAAGAACGGGCTGGTGTCACGTGGCTCGGGGTGAGAAGTCGTGATGTCATGGGACGTCAAGGTGTCAGCAACGCTATTAACTCTAGTGACGTCATCAATTTAAATTCACTTGACGCAGTGAGTCACGTGATGACGTCACGTGATGTCGCTGGGCCACGTGACATAACATTACTTGACATAGTATCTTGACACTATTACGTCACGTGAGCACGTGACACAAGAATATGGTTAGTGCGAATACAAAAGCGCCACGAAAAGGAATGAATCAATACATAGAAATGCAGGTGCCTGTTCTGACATAGAACTACGTCATTCGCCGCGCTTGGAAGGGATGCAAAGCTTGGAGGCCGTTATCACAAAACCTTGGTCACGTAAGTGACGTCACACAGATCACCGTCTGGTGCCGAGAACCGCGAAGTGCGCACGCGCGTCCTTTCTTTTCTGTGGGCTTGCTCGTTTGCTCGCGTGAAGGTAACGCGCACCTGTCGGAGAGCAACGGCGATAGACACTGCTCCGGCAGCCGTGATTCCAGAATCTTCGCTCATCGCTCTGAACAGCAGCCGAGGTCGTGCGCTCATCTGCACGGCCAGTTCACGGGAGTCTCTATCGCGACTCGGCGAAGCATTAAAAGCAATCGCACGCAGTAGGCTACTTCCATGAATCCGTCACCGCACGTGTTGCATTCTGGGAACCTGTGGGCCAGGAGCAGAGCGCGTATGGATTTTGCTGGCCACTGATTCCCAGAATGCATAACGTGGCGAAACGCCGCGATGAGGCGCTTCGAGTTTTCGAAACATTCAATTCCTCATATGCGCCTCGGAGATGACTGCGTGGGAGGCTGCACATTTGCTTCTGCCGGGCTCCGACCCACGGGAATTCGCGTCTTGTGCACCCGACATCATCATGCCGCAGGAGCCCGTGGACGTTTTTTCATATTTGTGGCCATAGTTCTACGAAAATTTGTGCGACATAATAAAGTTATGCACCTATAATTTGTTTTCTTCTCGAACATTCATTTCGTGATACTAACACGACAAAAAAAAAAGACACTATTGTGAACCGTTTTGAACTGGTTACCGTTGTGTTTTGTTCCCGGTTTAGTTCCCTTTTGGCTAAAAACGAAGGTCCGGTTCTCGTTTTCGGTTCAGTTCAATTCCGGTTAGACACTGTGGGCAGACCTAACGACACCCAAAGGCGCGATTATACTGAAAAGAAGACGATTCTAAATCAAACCACAGCGAAATCTAACGAGGGCTAAACAAATACCAATAGAAAAACCAGACAGCCATAACACGCCTGCTAAATAGAGCTATAAGAGAAGCCATAACATATTCTAAAACAAACCATACAAAATATACAGAAGGCTGAAACAAAACCAGAAAACAAGCTGTACATAGGTATGGCTTGACTGCTAAAAGGAGCTTTAAAAGAAGCCATAAAGGTTTATAAAACAAGCGCCACAGAAATCTATAGAGGGTTTGAAGAAAACCAAAAGAAAGTTATATGCAACTATAGCCTGCCGATTAAAAATATCCTTAGGCAAAGCTCTAAAAATTTATCTAACTCAGCATAAAAAAACATTCGCTACAAGACTGAAAGTATAAAACAGCGAGGACAGGACGGAACAGTACATCTTTCAGGTGAAAGATGTCCTGTTCCCGCCCTCGTCCTCCTGTTTTATACTTTCAAGTTTGTATCTATTAACCAACACGCACGTTTTCAATTGTAACATTCGCTGGGGTTAATATTCAGTACAGAGCTTTAAAGTATAAAAACTGCCTTAGGGTCAAATTTAGAGAAAGTTAAGGACATCCATATAGAGAGCTAAAAGAAATAGGGTTCAAATGCTAAAATTGATCATACAAATATATTCTAACGCCAACCATAGGACGTGTTTGTCTGGGGCCTGCGCAAAGATTAGATACATGAGCCGGTGCTTTCGAGCCACTACCAATGGTTACACCTTCTCGTTTCCAATGAATTATCACTCCAGCTTCATTCCTTCAGGTCTCCCCGGTCACTGCCGATAATTCCAGTAAGAGCCTTTGGTTATCAGAGAAATTGTTCGGTTGTTGCCGAAACAGTCATCTGGACCGATTGTTGGGTTCGACTCGCACGAGGCACGACAGATTCCTGCGTTGAACACTCGCCATTAGTGCCTCGCTCCCGGTTTGCCCTTCCTGTTAGTCGCAGGATCCCCATCTCCAAAAATTAGTTGCATTAAAATTGTTATGTGCTATGTTCCTCAATTTGTACACAGTTTCTCAGTCACAGCACTTCATTGGCCTCAAGTAATTGTGTTGTATGTGTGTTCAGACTGCCGTAAGTTATCAACTCCTCACTGCTCTTCGGCAGTGAGGAGTTGCTGTAATGCACGGTGTTCTGACTCTGTTGTTCGCCTGATCAGTTCGTTCTTCATGTGCTCGTAGGGCAAGTCATGTGATGGAGCGCGAAGTATCTCCCAAACCACTGCTGCCGATGACTGTGGCAGAGCGGAAACGACGGGGACGAACGCCGTCAAGGGCGATGTTATTTTGTTATATCGGAAGGTTGACTCAATCCTAATGAACAAGAGTTTCGAGTCAGCTGCCCAGAATTTCGGCAACTCGAAGGTAAATTGCAGCGATAGCAAGCGTTGTTGGGCCATTAATTTATGCAGTGTCTAGCGCCACGTCCATCGTTCCAGTTCCACGATCACCGTGTGCTATTGATTGTCAGGCCAGGTCTGAAGGAGATATTTTTCCGTGCTCCGGGTCACCGCTTCGTAACAAGTCGTAATAAGAGGGTGGTCTCGTTTGCTAACAAAAGACTATTTACAATATTAGTAAGTCGTGAAGAAGTCTAAAGATCACAGACTGAGGACGGCGCAGTTCTTCTTGCAGCCATCTAGAGGTGGCTGCGTGGAAGTGTGTCGATCTCGCGCGTAAGCGCATACTTCTTCGTCTTCTGTTGCTGCAGCGTGCCGATGAAAAATCAAATAGGGCGTTTTGACAGACTCACAATTATTTTCGTCTTTAAATAGTATGTCTTTTCTAGAGTCTTTTTTGGTTATGTTCATTACACATGTTGAGGAGTAACATATGAAACAATTAACACGACAAAAATAGTCCGGACTCGCGTTCATGATATTTTTTGAGAATAGCCTACAGTGAAATCGCCATTGTGCTCGTGCACATGGTTAAAAAGCTCGTGTAGCGCAGCTCCAAATGTTCACAGAACGTCCTTTGGCATAAAATGTTCCTGCCCTCAACCGCTGTGCAAGCATCACCCTCCTGGCCTCTCTTTTTATGCTAAATGATCAGGCACGGAACTTTTTGATTGCACCTTGTACATGCAAACTATATTGAACACCAGCTTGATGGTGAACCAGCCAAGGAATGCTATGGAATATCAAAAAGTGAACTCTCAAGATGCTTGTTAATTTCCACTGCAACAAGAAATACGAAAACGAGAAACCTCGACTAAGGAAGAATCACAAGTTAAGGCTAAAAACGTACGTAGGAGCAGCGATTTTGGAGGATAATCCCAAGAAAACCGGTTGAATAACGAATATGGGAAAACGCTGACGAAAACACTGGTTATCGAAAGATGACGAACCGAAAGCATTAGCTTTGGAAGAGTAGAGCAAAAATCGCATCTATGCAGACAGTGGTACTAAAAGCAATATGCAGACAGTGGTACTAAAACAATATGCACATGTCAAGAATCTCAAGTCTTTGGACACAGTAGCAGCGGTAGAAAAGGCGGAATCGACAACTCTGCCTTATCGAAAAGACCATCAGGAATACTCTTGATGGTCCGTCAAGCTGATGGCCTTTCGTATTTTGGGACATTAATTGGTCTGATGGCCTGATGGTGTGATGGTTTGATGGCTTGATGGTGTGATGGTTTGATGGTCTGTCGTATTTTTGACATTGATGGTTTAAATGGTCTGACGTATTTTGGGACATATGATGGCCTGATGGTATGATGGTCTGTTGGTTGGTATGCATTTCTAATCACAGATTTGTACCAAAAGAAGTCAAAGATTCCATTACAGTCAATTATGAACTTTATTCGTTGCCCATTATTATTTCAAAAAAGAACATCCGAAGACTTATGGTACCTTCCGAAATCCCCATAGAACCCTGAAAGCAAAGTTTGTATTTTAGTTATGGCATGCTATTTTTTTCTTTAGAAAATGATCGGACGTTGAATTATTAAACCACAAAAAACAAAACGGAAGAGAAAATGCGATTAATTCAATTCATTAATTTCGAGACTCTACTACGCGCAGCAACTTGATTGGTGTCCGTTGAGTGGCTATCTACCCTCTGTCCCTATCGTCCATGATGAGCATAACTGTCGTCGTGCGACAGCCTGCAATATACTAAAGCCGCGTCGGCCCGATAATGCGGTAAGTCTCGTATTATCCCATTCGCGGCTTTGTCAACGCTTTTCCTCGCAGCCATTTAGTTTCTCAGCACAGGTAGACCTAGTAAATGAAGTTCCTATCAAGCAAAGTACGTTTTTCGGCACATTCTCTGCCACTTAGATCGTAAACATGATCTACTTGACATACAAAGCGGATCAACAAAGTGTTTCACCAAAGGACAGTCAAGCAATTTAAAACAAAACTATGGTTGCAAAAACGTACCCAAGTCTATAAGAACGTTACCTTTCGAGTATCTTAGAACTGTTGTCGAAGCGGATTATTACAGATTGAACACCCTGTCATCGAGCCACGCCGCTGTCAGCTTTCCACACCGAATGTAATTATAGCATGAACTACGACGAGAGATCATTGGTGCCTTCTCTCGGCCACAGCTGTAACCTCCCGAATATAGTCAGGTTCTTTCCACCACCTAAAGATGTCATGAGAAGCCCCATCAGCCGTTTTGCGTTCTGATGATCTATCGAGATATCCTGATGGTCTCACCTGGGCAACATCAGAACGTTTCGATTATCCGGCAGTCACCACAAGAAACGTTTTGACGGTCTCTGAGCTACAAACAAAAGCCTTTAATGGTGCATCAGCCACCATCAAAAAACGTTTGATGGTCCATCAGACACCATTCAGTAAGCCTGTCGGACCATCGAAGAAGTCTCATGGACCATCAAGAGAGTCTGTTGGGTCATCAGATAAGGTCTGTTGAACCATCAAGAATATGCGATGGTCCGTCAAGAAGGTTGTGATGGGCTGCCAATAACGTGTGATGATCCATTAAAAAGAATGATGGGCCATCAAAAAGGTTTGATGGGCCATCAAAAAATTTGATGCACCATCACAAATGTCTGATGGTCTTTTCGATCGCGTGACGACTGAAAATTTATGTCAACCTAAGACTAAAATATTTTTGCTAACAACGCAAAATGAAGAGCTCATCGGAAATTTTCTGCAAGTCACGGAGATCACGAAGGCGAAGTGTCGTACGCCTTAAGCCCATACAAGTCCATGGGGAACAACCAAGAACACGGAGTCATCTACTTCCACAGATTTAACAGCAGCAAAAAGATACCCAAGATATTATTACCGTACTCTGAATGCAGAACATTCAAAATAGTCTATGGACGCCCCATGGCAAGAACAGCAAGGCCGTGGTATTCACCTCCAGGGAAACGTAAATGTACAAAAAAGTCATGTTCTGCTGCGAAGTCGTCAACTTGAAATCGTGACGTCCGAGGCCTATAGGCTGCTTGCATTGCCACGGCATTGGGCACAAAAATGGACATGCGCCCAAGCCAAGAGTGCCAATGCGAATGATGTGGACACATACACAAAGAATAGGTGAAGGAGTGCACAAAGAATCAAGTGTAAGAACTGCTGCTGGCCCTACATGGCAACCATCGACTGCCCCAAGAGAAAGATATCAGAGGAAAGGCAGCTTGCAAAGCTACAAGAGCTGGATCCACAAAGACCTACAATAGTCGATCAGATATCTTTTCTGTTCAACACGGCGACAGAGCAGAGCGGCGGGAAACACACGAAGAACTGGGCAGTGAAACATGAGGGAACCGGACATGGACGAACCTCCTAACAAAAAGAACTGCTCGAAGCCATTAACTCTGACAAACCAGATCATGCACCCATACTCGACGGGATTACATATGCGGTCCTAAAAAGCTTCCCAGGCAAGGCCAAAAAACTGCTAGTAAAAATACAGCGAAGCATGCAAAAAAAAAACAAAAACAAGACACCGGGCTCCTGGAACATCTCTTGGGCTAGGACAGATACCTAAGCCAGGAAAGACCCATGATAGGATTGAAAACTTCTGGCCGGGCTCGTTAACATCCAGGATCTGCATTTCGTGAAGAAACTGGTTCTGCAGAACATATAACTGTACCCCAAAGAATATGACAGGCTGGACCTAAGGCAAACTAGATTCAGGAAATTCACGGGAGAAAAAGATAGTCTAAAGCTGATCATACGAAGATATGATGACGGACAAAAAATACCAGACCCAGGACTCGTGGCTCTTGACATGCCGTACTCCATTAAGTGGGCGGAGAAGGAAGGAGCTAGGGCTTGTGGACTAAGATTCAGAACGCTAAACTGAATCGAACACTTCCTGGCTAATACAACATTTAGGAGGAAAATCGGAAAAACAATGGCTTGAAGACACCCAACAACCGAGGTGTTCCACAAGAGGCAGTGATATCACCCACATTATTCGACATGGTAATGGGAGACCTACCAACGCGACAGATGAAAAGTTTGGGTTCAGAATATAAGATGATAATGTCGTGCTCTGAACTAAGTGAGGCTCCCTGGTAGATCAGGAGCACACGCTGCAACGAGGCATCAACTGAGATTCGAAGTACTTGGAAGAGGTCAGGATGAATCATTAACCTGGAAACGTCCAATACACTGCCACTGCGAGGCCAAGGGACCACAGGAGAGGGATTGGACAACTAATGCGATTCCGACTCATGGGACAAAAAATAGAACAACATCATAGCACCAACATCATCAGTCACAATTGAAGAAACAGCTCGGAATACCAAATGTTTACCGAAACTGATGAAGACATGCTGCCAGGCTCTGAAACGGTGAAACGGGTGAAATCGCGGTGCATAATGGCAAAAAAAAGTTACGTTGCTGTTCTGTCCACCTCTTCCGTGTCTCCAGGCTTGTTTTTTAATTAATTATTCGTATCCAAATAGGTTGGTAGTTTATCCAGTTCCACACCGAAACCGAAACTACACACATTTGTCCTCGATACCAAATGTATAACAAGTAAATAATCATGGGTAGGGTGCACCTAAAACGGGTAAAAACATATCAAATAGAAAGTGCAAGCTGCACTAAAAGATTGCGCGCTCGTATCGGCTTTGTACTTAAGAATCAAATTAAAAGGAAATCAATAAGAAAAATTAGCTTGTACACTCGCAGTATTTATTCGTCAGGAATATTTGTTGAGGTCTCGCGTTTAACTCTGTGGAACCGCATTGTCACTTTATATATAACGGAGAATAGTTCACACGCTAATTACATATATAATTCGAGACATAATTCGCATGTTATTAATTTTGTCGACCTGCAAACAAAACGTTTTGGGTATGTTCTCGGTACAAAGTAAAGTCACAGACAGGATGAAAACAACATGGGGCAGTTCCAGTTGTTCCTCCTCCAGCGCGGGTTTCACCTTCGATGATGCTTCGGCGTCTCTTGATCCTCAAGGGTGCACGCCCAGCCGAAGCACGGTGAAAACGTTTTTCAGAAAAACGTGCGCGTCGTCGGAATTACTTTCTGAGCCATTTCGAAGAAGAAAAAAGACAGGATGTGTTCCTGTATTGCGAGTGCTTTACTTTTATCTGCGCTCAAGTGCGCGCTCCCGTCCCTTCTTTTGTTTTTGTTTTGTTTTACAGTGTTGTAGCCAAAGGGGGAGGGGGGGTGATAAGATTACAGCACCCCCCACCCTAAATTCAGCCGACCTTCTATATAACCATGTAACGTGACTCCCCACTCCAATTCGAAAATAATTACTGGCAACACCACTCACGGCTTGGAATCCTTTCTCACCTATAAACCACGCAATCGCCTCTCTCCTTAGACAGTGGTATTCGCATAAAAAGGGAAAAACGAAAAACGTTCACCAATTACAGAGCCTTTCCTTAGGGGTGCTGCAAGTCGACGATTGTTGTTGGTAAGGGGGTGGCCATGTGCATATGTATAATATAGGGTCTGCTGAGTCTCGAGAGGGAGGGGCGAAGCACTTTAAGGGCGCCCCCAGCCCCCTTGATACACCGCTCACGTTGCGCTCCTTAAGTTAGCAACCAGAACAGGCGGCCACTGATCTTTTACAAGTTCTCAGCCCAGCCTGCGATCTCCTCAGCCCAGCACGTGCATGTTCGCTGCTTCGGAAACAAACATATCACCCCCTATATTCACGAAAAAAAAAAATGAAACCTGCCAGGGGCCCTTCTTTTGGACACGTTTATATGCCACCGGTGCTTACCATATGCGCGCGCTGGTGTTGGCATAGGAGAAGAGACGCACATGAGGTTCCCCGCATTTTTAGGTTTTGACAAGATTGGCTCTTCCCGTCACCGTAGTGAGCGGATGCAAGTTGCTAACCGAATGCTCGTCGAGGCTGCCACGAGCCCAAATCGAGTGCTATGCATAGAGTTATTATGATTTACGCTAGAGGTTCAAGTGGCGCTAGTGTGCTGACGCAAATTGAAGCAGACAGCAACCAGTCGAAAATTGACATCCGGTATGGCATTTCTGTGGAAAAAGCGAGTGCATTTTCTCACTGCGCTCGATCATAAGAGAAAATATCCCGAATAACTCGTACGTAGAGTCGGGGACAAAAGTCCCCAGGACGCGCGAGCTGCGACTGTTGGGTCGACACACCGAAAAAAGAAGAATAAGCCAAGTTAACGCGCTAATACAATCGTTTCATAACGTTCATTAAAAGGAAACCAAGATCAAGCCAAGTTAACGCGCAAATACGAATGTTTTATAATGTTTAATAAATGGAAACCAGTATTACAGCATCGGTATGACTTTCACACAAACGGGGCCGAAAGAAGCATCCTTTCCCCAGCAACTACAATTTTATGTGTTTTTAAATATACTCTTGCTACGACTCTTGTCAATAACAGGAGGCGCCTATTTAGTACTATTACACACTGCAGTCGTGTCAACTTTAAAAAAGATTCCACAAAATAAAAAAAAATAATGAAGTAGAATTCTTTTTGCGATTTGAAGCCGAAACTTTCACGCCGCGACAACAAGTCTCGGCGCTCTAACCGTTCAACTACAGCAGGGTGTACTTCCCGGCGCTGGCGCAGATATATAAACACACAACCACCGCTCTCGGTTTGCGTGATTGTTCCTTTATTTTGGCTTATATTCAACTTCCCTAGCCTTAACTTTACCTTCCGCTCCTAAAGTATGATGGGGCGCTTATTGGACTTCAGTTTAAAGCCTCTGCACTCAATTTCTGCGAGCGAAATTAGACTTTTGCACTCGAAGCGGCACGGACTTCTCTGCCATTAGGCAGGGAGGCTAGGTACTTCCTTGTCTCTATGGAGCTGGTCACGCGACATAAAATTTCCTCTTGGCCGCAAGGTGAGCAAACCGCCCCTGGGCAGTGCAAGGAGAGGGGGGGGGACGCTAATTCTAATAACGCCACCGCTGTGCGCGTGTTATATATATGAACAGCATTTGAATATCGTAACCAAGAGGATGTTCTCGGGACTATGTTTCATTTTTCCTTTCAAATTCCAATGCAACGAAGGCGCTTCTTGATTAGAGCAATGCAGCGAGAAACTGAGGGTAGACGAGATTGCGCGAAGCTTCAGAACGCCAAACTCTGGTTGGAATGATTAGTGGTTATACCTAAAGCTAGCTGCCTTTGCTTCTACTGCACTCGTTGAAAGCGTTATAACGCAGAACTCCGGCCTCCGGTGTTTGATTCTACCATTCAAACCGCGTTCGACTGCTGCAGTGGAGGCAAAGGCAGCTAGCTTTAGGTCTACCCATTAATCATTCCAACCAGGTCTCGGCGTTCTGAGGTTATCGCGCGTTATCGTCTCCTTCTTTCTCTCAGTTTCTCAGCGCATACAGCACAAGAGCGAGGGTCTTGATCGTTTAAAATGTGAAGCGCCGGAGACAAATATCTTGCGCTTCAGTATGAACAGTTCGCTCGCTCACATTTGTGTGTATGCTTAGAGAGCCGGAAGTTAGTTAACCTGAATGGGTGTCTGGCGCATCTCAGCTGTACAGTCGGCACGGAATGAAACGCGAACAGTGGGTGCATGGTTTTCGCTAGATGCTGCACAACCTGAACCAGATGGGAGCTGCAAGAAGATTGCTCCTCCTTCGATGTGTTAAACTCTTGCTCAGTGCATCCAAACCTTCGGTGTTGCGTCTCTAGGTGACTCAGTGTGTATCGAAAACCATGCGCACCTTGTTCGCGTTTCATTCCGTGCCGACTGTACATGCGAAATGTAGCCAGTGGAGTACAACTGGTACAACCGCTAGCCTGAAGTCGTGCAGCACTTAGTGGTGATTCACGACCACACGTCGGTATAAAGCTCACCCAGATTGAAACTAACAGTTGTGGGGAGAGGCACGGAGCTCTGCGTTCTTAATTTTCACTACTTGCGCTCCGAGCAGTGTTCTGTTAACACATTCAGAAGCGTTCCAGAAGCCTGTCATGCTGTGGCTCTTCCAGACCTTCTAAGCTTAGAACGAATAGAGGGCTGGAAGAGGCTGGAGGGCCCCCGTGTTTCAAGTCATAAAATGCATTCATGAAACTGGCGGCCCCAGCTCCCCAGCAATACCAGGATTACAAACAACGCAATTCCAGGATATCTGTTTTGTCGTTTTGCTTTTTTAGAAATCCATCATAATGAGAAATTTGGTGAAAGAAGAGCTTACGCGAACCAGAAGAATTATACTGCATTTTTTTCTGTCAATAAAATAATTATTGCAAAAATCCTGCTGTAATATTTTCATTGTGTTGAGTCGGGGTTCAGGTAATAGCATTTCGAATGAAGATCTAGGCTCATTTCAGAACACACTGTAGTATCACGGCCGGTGGTACAGAAATATAATATATTTTCTTGACCAACCACTGGTGACACCTAGCCAACCAAGCGGCCATATGAAAATAAATAGTTGAGTGGTGGGGCTAACGTGGGTAAGCAAATACCGTCGATGCAGTGGTTAGTCTCTTTTGAAAGCGCTGTTCTTTGGGTTTGGCTTCAAAATTAAATATTAGGCTCAATCAGGTAACGCCCTACTTTCACAGAAGTGGGGTAGAATATTGACACTTGGACCGGAAACGGAACAGTGGGTAAGGGTAATGTGACGTGCGGAACTTGAAAACAATCTCTCAGAAGTTAGAAGTCGGTTGCGGTGGTGATGAATTCGACACACTTTTGGTACTAGAATACTTTAAAGTACTGATCGGGAATGGTGCATTCGTATTATAACATTGCTACGGAAGCAGACATCGAGCATAGCAAAGGGTTCGGACGCGGAAGCAGCGCTTTAAATAAAGTTGAACTGCAGAAAATGCATCGCAAAGTTCGACGGTGAAGGAGACGATCAAATCATGCGCTCGAGCCAACCTGGAGTGTCTTGTGACTCTGCATAAATGGCTCACCAAACTACAGCTAGTGACCTGGTGTGTTCAGCGATGAATTGGCTGCGGACGCTAGACTATGATATTTAGATAAGAACCGTCATTGGAAGTATTCGCAGTGCACGTTACCCATGCAAACGCGAGAAGTGGAGCGACGGCACTGCAAGCGAGAAAGGCTAAGCAGATGCACGAGCTAAGCACAGCTTAATTCCCTGTGATTGTGTATTTTCATTCGTTTAGAGTTTACCCAACAGACAAGTCGCGTCTCGAAATTGTGGCCATATAAGCGTTCCTTGGGGGTAGTTTTTGTATGACAATGTATGCAGTCGTGCTCTCTTTGCTTTGTGTCCCCGCCTGGATAATCGCGTAAGCCTCCCCCGTCGAAACCGGCTCAGGCTTGCACTACTCCGATTCTTTCTATTTGTACGTTTAGTGTTCGCCTTTTTGACAAGGTATGTCACAAGACCGTCGTACTCTATGTGTTCTTTCGCGCTGGTGTGAAAATGACGCGGTCAATCCTCTTGATGCCACACGCTTCGTAGAATACTTGAGTGACGCCACCACCGTGCTGACTCACCGGACTCTGTCAAATGCAAAGGACCTTCTCGTCGGTGCCCCATGACACACTTGTTGTTTTCTTAATTCGCCCAGGATTTTCCAGCTCTGGAAGTCACTCGTACTTTTTGCCATTTGTTCGAAGGTAACACCGATGGGCATTGATGTGTTCCATCCTTTCTATCTCCTTGCATGCCCGTTGATCTCGATCTTTGTATATCTAGTGATTCCCATTCGATGGTCCCGGGACCTGGCTACCGCCATGTACTGGGTATTTTCGGATGACGCCTTCATTCGGACATATCCGTGAGGTACTGAATGACAACGTCGATACAGTGCCTGCATTGTTTATCATTGATCGGCCAAGCATCCTCAACGGGTCCAGATTGCAACATCATCAGCAACGATGGTAGCTCAGCTCTTCAATCGCTTTAGGTAGAGTTGGAAGAACCGGAATCAGCATATTGAAGAAGGTTGATAACATAACCGCTCCCTAGCGTACTCCTTTCAGGTTTGGCATTTGGGTCCTTCTCCCATCTACAGTTGGAATCTTCGGTCACACAGAAAGTCTTATGTGATGCTTAGGGCCTTGTCTCGTGTACCGCATGTCTTGGCTCCCTTGACGACAGTCCAATATGGGACAGCATCAAAAGCCTTTTGAATATGTAAGGCGACGACGAGTCGTGGGTTCCCCTTGTTTTTGTAGGCCAGGACTTTATCGTAGAGAAGCTTGAGCTTGTCCTGGGTTCCCATTGCGTCGCAGAAGACCGTCTGTATAAAATCAAGGCATTCATGTTTTTTCTTTTTTAAGTTCACTTAATCTGCGAGGTGGATCGCCCCCGCCCCCGATCAAATTGACTACTGTAAAATCCGGCATTGTCCTTGTCTCAAGAAGTTCAATAGTTTTCGCTCTCCGTACCTCGTCCCAGAACCCCGCAAAACGTAATGGTTGACGTCACACGCGATGTTACTTTCGGCTCCCAGACGATTCCTTACGACGATTTTAGGGATAGGATTGGAACGCGCTGAAGTTGTTCGTCCACTATGCGTAGCGTGCAAACCACCGTTCAAATCTGTCGTCGCAACGCAAAAAAAAAAGAACATACACGCCCGAGAAATTGGTGTTTCTCCTTAACGTCTCCTTGTCAGGAAGTTTCTGACCAAGTTCAAGAAGATGTATCGTTTTTACGTAGAGTCTTGAAAATAGCTACTCCAGTTATCCTGGTGACGGTTCTTCAAATAGTCACTGCTAAAAACGCTCTCCAGCAAACAACAACGAAAACAAGGGTGCACCTTTCCTCTTGCCGTTCAATCAGGAACTCAACTAGTTCCATTCCCACCGGCGCAACGTAAAACGGCGACGTTCTTCAGTTCCTTCTCAAAGGAACGCGTTCTCAGAACATCGCTTCTTGAAACGCCATTCCGACAGCACTGCATAAAGTATAGGCTAGTTAGCGTGTATGCCGCTTTGGACAACGCTTTGTCGCATTCCTTTTTGAACAACCTTTACACTCTAAGAAAAAGAAAGGCATATTCTCACATCCTTTGTCCCATATACGACATCCCAAAACTTCAGTTCGATGTACAGCGCACTGATGTTGAACAGACGGCCCAAACTTTTACGAGGGACTTTAAAACTGTGATACAGTAAACGACTAAATTTTCAGGAGGACCTAATTTCGCAAATTTCGCGAGTCGCCTACCATTCGCGAAAAATAGGTCCCACGAATGGTTTCGGTAAAATGCTGAATGATTGGAATCTATATTGAGATCCCACCTCGTCGCGAAAATTAGAACCCGCGAATTATTCCAAAACTTCAGCATTGACCATAATCGTGAAATATTGAGCCCGCGAAAAATAAGTCGTTTACAGTACATACCTCATTCAAAAGGTAAAGTACGTATGAAAAAAAGTCTAAAAAAACACTGAGATTTAGCAGTAGTGCCGAGAAAACCCCGATTACTTTTTCGTAGTCAGTAACACGTACATTAGCTATTTTAATAAGTTGTACCACTGGGCTATCAAGACGCTCGTGAAAGTTGGTACCATCGGTATGACGTGAGCACGCTGACCTTCGAACTGCACTTTTGTGGTGTCGTATATGGGGCAAGGGGTGTAAGAATATTCCCTTTTGTTCTGAGAGCGTATGGCCATTTGCACGGCGCGAGTCACTGCTTCATTGTAGTGGAATTCAGTTGTGTCTTTCACTCAAATACAAAGATTCAAAGCCCAGACCAAGGCCATCAGTTTGACTTGCGTGAGGTGCAGAGACTGTGCGTCATTTCGATCCTTCAGGACGTCTTCTCTGCTTCATGGCAACAATTTCGATCCACGTGAAGTGACGGTAGGACCAGTTGCTGTTTGAATCGCTTATACGCGTCGCGTCGGTTGGCCATGACAGTGACGACATGCACCACGGTAGCCCTCCCGCCAACTCCGGTTCGCATGTAGAATCAGAGCCCCGTCATCTTTACTCTTTCTTTTCCGAGAGCAAGTGACGCGCACCCTCCGCGCTTGGATGTAGGAGTCTTCCGCCAAGAATCTGCCAAGCGGACGTTGGCCAACTTTTAAAACAGCATGTTGTTAGAATGCGTCAACTCCGGCCTCGTGGGATCATCGTAGGCGTCAATGTCGTAATTCATGCTCCATGCAAGCGCGACACTTTTCGGCAGACTGTCAAACTTTTCTTCAGGACAGGATTCTTAATAATCGCCTTCTGTGCTGGGCTGGGGCTGCGGACTCTCATATATAAAGTTACCTCACGCAACTTCACGAACGATACGAGGCCCTGCTTTGCAGTGACACAACGGCTTCCACTGTTTTTTTGGTGACCCACTGTCCCTATGCGCAACCCTAGGTCAAGCGATGCACCAGGTATGCTCTAGCAACTTGGTCTGCCGCGCCCTCAAAGCGCTCTGCCCTCGTCTCCTCGACACGCACCTCCCCAGGCAGAATCTCCCCCTTCGCCTGGAAATTACAAGGCTATCGCAGAGTTGAAATTTCAGGCAAACTTGCAAGAGCTGGACGACCACCCACTTTGCGAGCTTCCTAAGGTTCCCGACAAATTCGGTCAGAGCGTAAAACGGGTCCGTCCCCCCCCCCCCCGCCATGCGAAGATTCAGCAAAACCTTGTCCCTATTGTAATTTGTATCTGCGCCGGGCAAAGGCGTCCATCTAAGCAAATTCTATAGGACATTTTCGCTTGTTTGTTTCGTCTTATCTTGGCATTGTTCCGCCTTTTACTGAGGCAGTACTTTTCAGAGTCTTTCCGGATGGGCCAAATTGTCCCCCTCTCGAGGCAGGGGTTAAGCCATGATTATTCGGTGACCTGGCGCCCAATTAGGCTATTGAATATATACTAACAATTTCTATCGGCTTTTGTTTGTTGTTGCGGATCCACACCGTCCTCTCAAATATAAATATTTTGAGTCTGACTTGCTCCGTTGCAAGTCGCCCCCTCCGTTCCCGTGTGGCTCTTACGCGGGACCCCCTGGAGTATTAGTGCCTATCGATAGGTGGCGTAAGTGGTTATTGGCAGCTAACGTTTTGTTTGAAAACTTGTTTACAACAATTTTTTAAATGATGCCTGGCATTCGGCTTCCGTCAAACTTGCCGGAGGTCACTTCCCTTGAGCCTCTTTATTTCATTTGGCCTTTTATAAGTAAGCCAGATATAACACTTCACTTGACGAACATGTCACTTTCTACAAATCCTAAATACAACGTTTTCAAATATTTGTATATTTTTTCTAAGGGCAAAATTGTGAATTTATTCATAAGAGGTCTTAACACGGCTAACAGAAAATAAATGTGCTACCCGGCATAAAACATCTAAATATTTCTCGAGGGCCTAATTTACTGAAAGATAACAGCCCAGAAGAAATATTACTCCTTTTTCACAATGTGTGCGTTATTATAGGGGTTGTTTTGAGCCTCCGAGATTTACAAAACGTCGACGTTCCGAAGCTCAAATGGTGGGCAGCAGATTTGCTATTTTCAATGTTTTTTGCGTTTGATCACATAACTAATCACGTTCGGAGCCGTTTTTTTTTATCTCGCATTCATGCATTTATTTCATTATTTTGGGGGCATTAGTATCAGTAGGCACGGCCGTAGACGGTAGAAATTCCTCACTGTGCATCAGTTCTGTCATATCGATATGGACCTGACCGAAATTGACAACGAACGTAACCATATATGACGTAACCAATTACGTAACAAATATTCACTAGTTCTTAGCGCTTCTTAGTACCACTGTTTCATTGATTGTGTGCTACAACACTCACGTTTGTATGACAAAGTCAAGAGAAAATTACATAAAACACCAGCACAGCCGCGATCCGGTTGAATCTAGACAACTAATTTGGAAGCTCCTATGGCGTCAAACACGTCAACGTCCTTTATTCGCCGGTCGGATAACTAAAAAACTAAAAAACATCCGCAGCGATGTCTCGTTTTTTATAAACACCTTCGCTATCCAAAAAGAAAACAAAAACCTCGATAATGCCGGTTGGATATAATATCGAGACAATCATTCACGTATTTCCCCCGTTTGTAACCGAACGTGGTGTCCATTTAGCAGGTTATACCTCCGAACAGCACTGCGTCAAACTCAAGTCAATTTTCCAGAGGCAGCGAGAGCTATCCGACGAGGGTGCAAAACAGTTTTGTCGCCTCTGCTACAAGCACCGAGCAAGGTCGAGGCAAGGACCTCAAGCTCCGACATCTTGGCTGCATTCTCTTCAACTGTATCCGGGCAGTTTTGCAGCTGCCGTAGCGAGTTCGTTATTATTTTAACTTTGTTTCTCGCACGACCGGCTTTTGGTTCTCGTAGTCTTCTTGCCAGCCTAGTATTCTCGATTATGTTATAAAACTTTAACAATCTCTACAATACTCCGTTACACCTTATGTTGTACCGCAGCGAAGGCTAGAAGCACGAGCTCATAGCGTTGGCAGCTTCCCTTGGTGCACGAGAGCTTGTGCCGCCGAGATGTGCCCTAGAGCAAGGAGCTCGCGCTTGTAGCCTTTCCTGCGGTACAACAGAAGGTGAAACAGAGTATAGTGTGCCCTTCTCGTGTTCCGTGAAATTTGAGGTCCGGATGCTCGGCGGCTCTTTTGTCTTGAAACGCAAGCGTGAGAACGGCTGTCACTTTGAACCTGCATTGGTATCGTTCGTTATTAAACACACACAATCATAGATGCAAAATCTTTCGTGTTCATTTAAAGGTAACATACTTGTTTCTTAAAGGTCAGCGTGCCAATGATTGAATTAGGTAATATTTCATTGACTACTCACCAAAAAGAAAAAAAAAACATGCCGACAAAACAACAGCCGGCGCCAACAACTGTGTCACAGATTATTTTATATCACGCGATTTTTCTGCGCCGATTGTGTTCGTCCTTCTGAGTGTTCGCTAGCTTCGATTTGTCCGTCCCTACATTCCCTACGCAACGCCAGCGTATAGCTAGTGTCGTGACTGTAAACCGGAGTTAATGTTGGCTCAGCCGTATTCTAAGCGCTTGCTTGGACAGGCTCGAATTTCAGCGCTAAACCACTTAAAGAGAACAGCTTTTACGTTTATGTAAGCGACATTGTTGAAACAGGCCCTAAACGTCGAGCATACTTAGTACGCAGGCGACCATCGGCGGCGTGTCATAATTAGTTCAGCGAGCTTAGTCACTGTCAATCGCTGGCGCGCAACAGGCTCATTAATGACAAAACCTAGCTACAGTCGGGGACTCATGACATAGAAGACTGATTCATAACGTGGCATCAAATAATATAGCGGGTCTATGACGTCAGCACTGCAACCCGTAATCAGTAGATAGCGTAAAAGAGGCAATAAACATTCTCCTCTCGCGAGTAATTTAGTTACCAAAAGGGGTTCCTTGCAATAAACAAAATGCTAGAAATCCCGGGCCGTAGACGAACTTTAAAAAATCAGCAGAACCCATCCTTTGGGAATGATTATCTACGTTAATGCGAATAGCATCAAACGGTGCGGAGTTATGCGCGTTCGTCAGGTGGCCGGCACACTCTAGATACGCCAGCCCACTCTTGAGGCGATTCTAAATTTGTTGACACTTTCACAGCCCTGCGCACGATCTCCGCAGCCCAGCACGTGCGTTTGTGTCACTTAGGAAGGCGATCAAAGCACGCGCCATACGCACAAACACTCAAAATGGTACCGACCAGACTTTCTGGCGTCTCAGCTAGTCTCAACCAACGGTACTCTAAACGGTTGTTTATATCTTTACCGGGACGCGCTTTACAGCGCTGTCACAGCATACCGGTGCGCGCGCGCTCCGCTGCACGAGGCTCATTCCGCTCTCGTGAGGCTGGAGCACGGCCGCTACATCACCCTCTCCCGAGGGCGGGAGAGGGTGAGCTAGCGGCCGTGCTCAGCCTCACGAGAGCGGAATGAGCCCTCGTGCATGGAACGCGCGCGCACCGGTAGCTGTGACAGCGCTGTAAAGCGCGTCCTATGGTAAAGATATAAACAACCGTTTAGAGTGCGTTGAATGACTGCCTTCATAGCTCTGTGGTTAGCGCGTCTGCCTGCTGATCAAAGGGTCAACGGTTCGAATCCCAGCCGGCGCCGGTCTTTTTTATTTATTTATCGACCCGCGGCGTAAGAGGTTAGATAGCCAGATAGATAGATACATAGATTGACGAAAAGTGCGTGAAGTAGCCAAAGAATGCTATTCGCATTAAAATGGCAGACCCCAAAGAAGACTGGTAATTAAAGCATGCATGTGACACCTTCACTTCCGAATAAATCTAAATTTGTCTCGATTATATGGATAAATCCGAAGCACAAAAAAGGGTGCCGTATCTGCAGTGAATCCGGAATCATCCAACGCTCTCCACCACCTTGCATAGCAAACCATACCCCACGCCAATACACGTACGACACGTTCTGTGCTTTCCGGTTTTATCGAAATGATCGGGACAAGTATGATTGTATGCCTTGCCGCACTTGCACGTCGACGGTAGTGCCGCTTGAATAGTTCAAAACATAGCACGCGGCATCCTTCAAAGTACATCATTAGTTTTACGTATTGAGGGGCTTTACGCGTACGTATGCGTTCAATCCTGCCGTGGTGCCGGGTGCCCGCGTCAGCGTCGGGGTGTTTGTAAAGACGAAGGTGGCTAGCCTTTGCATCTACCCACTAATCCTTCCAATCAGAGCTCGGCGCTCTGATGTTTCCGCACGCTTTTTGATCGTCACATCAGACTTTATGCGCATGCTCATGTGACTGAGGTACACGTGCCGTCCTCCTCTCTTTATTGCGAGCATGCCTCGGTCGCTGGACCCGCGATTGTTCATGACTCGTGTCCCGCCTATACGGGTCGCGGAACCCACGCTCACTGCGACTTCACCCTGCCTCCAAAGATAAAGCAGGAGACTGAAGAGGAGATATCTGAACAGAAGCGTCGACGGGCTCAACATCACTGTGCTCGAAGTGCCAAAGAGTTGCCGGAGGAGAGGGCGACCTTTGCCAGAGAAGCAAGGCGGGCGCTCCGCTACGTCGGGATTCGTCGCAGAATCCGGCCCTTATGAACATGGACGTCGGCAGGGGCACTCGCCCCCCCCAAGCCAGAGTGCCAACCCCCCCCCCCCGCCTCCCACCCCTCTCCCTTCACCAGCTCTTTCGGGTACGGGGGATCGAATGGCGTCGCGAAATAGCTTTCAGCAAACGGAGAAACCGAAAGCTATCCTAAAAATAAAATCCACGCAGTTTTGTTTCCTTGGATCGTTCACCAATCAACACAAAAACGAAAAAGGTCTCCCTCGGTCAGTTGCAATCAGCCGCGCCTAGCTGGCAAAAAAACACAGGGAGGAACACTTACTTCCGGGAACACCAGGGTCCTGTGTTATGAGGAACCACAGGCATTCGGGGGAAAGTCAGTAAAATGCCCCCAAAACAGAGCGCCTTGCCCCCCCCGCCCCCCCTCTTCCCCCGCTCTCCGCCGCGCCCCCGACGACACGAAGCGTCGCGAGGTGTCATCCACGAAAGAGGCAACACATGTCCCGACCGCCCGCTGTGTTTGCCTCCGCAACGGTCTCCCTGTGTCTCTTACATCTCCCCTCATCCCCCTCCCCTTTTCCCATCACCTCCCCAGCCGAGGCTCTGAGCGGCCAGCCGCCCCAGTAAATCTGTCCTTGCAAGTCGAAAGCTGTGTCGTCTGTTTCGTCCTCTTGTGTGTTTTTTTTCGTTTTATGTCAATGTAAATCACCAACACGCTCAAGTCTTTAATAGTCTTCTACACAGTACGGTATTCTTCCAAAAAGCCCAACAGAACAAATCGGCGTAGCTACGAGTTGGAGACAGTCCGCGCTCCCCTTCGCTCCGTCTGCGTAAGGAGTGGAGCGAGAAGGGCCCCGGGGGGAGGAGGAAAGGGCGGGGGGTAGCTTCGGCATTTTTTTTTTTGGGGGGGGGGGGGGGGGAGGGGGCGTGTTGTCCCTCCAAACCAACCACCCCTGCTCACGCCAGTGCTCTGTTTTGTATATGTGCCGTTGGGTTTTTTCTTCTTTGCCCGTAGCATGTTGCGGTCATGGCAAAGGAGCAGAGGGGGTCAAAATCGGGGCCAGGCATCCTCTTTTGGACAATGCAGTTCTGCGAAACTGTTCGCACCATGTCGACAAGGATACTTCCCCGGGCCATAACTCACGCGGGAGAGGATTGTCGGACCGTCCTCGTTGACACCACCGTGTTCACACGCGTGGCACTCGAATATCTGTGACAGGGCGGCACACTTTGCTGTTGCTGGCTTCTCTTCCTGGGCCAGTTGCTTGGAAAAGCCATATTCCGCACCCAATCCCACTTTTTATATAACCGTGGGCTGATATGGGTCAGGAGTGAAAATGGACATCAGAAGCTTTTTTAAATGAAAGCTGACAGTGATAATGACAATCCATTTTGTGCAACGAACAACCATGTGATCTCAGAGTCGTGTCATGACTCGGAATCTATCGATGCACCTGCTGTCTCCGTCACTCCTGATCAGCCTCAGGCTTTAAAGAGCCAGCTGGACATTGGCTTTGCCCTCAATTCGACTCTCACAGGTATGTCAAATTCGTCTTTAACTGTGGGAGTATTAATGCAAACCTGAGCTTGATCAGATATATAACAACCAATATAAAGATAAGAACCAGCGGGCAAAAATTTTACTCCAGTTCTGAAATGAGACAGAGCGAGCATGGCAAGCTAAGGGAACCCTCGTCGAGGAAATACGGAAAGTTACAATGGCAACTAGCCCTGCGGCGGTAGCCCCGGCGTGCCAGCTTTCCAACACAGCTAACGGAGCTTTCAGATGTCTTCCACGGACCACAACCCGGGAAATGCTTCGAATTAATATTACGAGCGAAGACAATTTTGGGCAGAAAATTAGAGTTGTAAATTTGAGCAGAGGCTTACTTGGGGTAGCTTTTAAAAAATTGTATAAACGTCAAATACTGTTCAATATGGATATAAAAAGGTAATGTTCATTGCTGTGACTTGCAAGTCACACGCAAGACAGTGCGTGTGACTTGCGTGCGCTGTCTTGCTATTTTATTATGTGCGGTACATTTATGATTCCAATACTTGTATATAACATATTTGGGCTTTTTTATCTCTGAGAGAATAATAAACTAAGTGGGCTGTTTTGTTGTCTTGCTGCGACATAGACCACATTTTGTTTACGTTGAAATTACTGATGCATTGTACTTTTTTAAATAATTGTTTCATACAAGATATGTGTGTGTAGCAAGTTGTATTTAGTTCTTTCGTGTTTTACTGTGGGACCCCCCCCCCCCCCTTTTTCCTTTGAGCGCACATGATTAAAAAGGGCTGTCCGGTTGCCCTCCCCCCAGACAAAATCCTGCCGACGCCCATGCTTATGAAGCCGATGTAAGAGGTGACGGTGCTTGCTGAAGCCGTCGTATTCTGTAATGCCTTTATAGCAAGCTATACGGTACCATTTCATCGTATTCTGCAATAAAGCAACGCGAAAACACAGCCTCGTTCTTTTACACTTACCTTGTTAATTATTGACTTGTTGTTTTCGAATGTACGCCAGTGAGGGAACCATATGTAGTACACTCCAGCATCCTCGGAATCCCCAGTTTCCACAACGTCGGCATCCTTGGGCGGGCATAGCTACAACAACGCAAAGAATATACCGATTATGAAAACCACACTTTAAGAGAAAATGACACACCCTCTCTAGTCAAAATGGCGTTTTGGAGGTTTTGACTGCCCCAGAGGGCAATTGACTAGCCTTTGAACAATGTGACGACCACAAACCGCTGTGGAATGAGCACTGTTCTGCAGGTGACGACGGATTGGGAGGGGGGGGGCACTTTAAAATTTGATGCTCACGTGCATGCAGTCGTAAATTATATTCTTACTTAGCTTTCGTGATCGTAATTATGTTCCTACTTAGCTCTCGTGATCCTTTAAGATCCGCCAAGTTCACATCTACTGTGCGGTTCGCGTAAATTGGTGGAATAAAACTTTTGTCGGCGCGAGCAGCAACACTAGTTCTCAACGGCTGGGCCAGGCTGGGCATCAACAACGAAATAATGACTTGTTTGTTTTGTCGTGAGTGTTTGCCGAATTGAGGTAAAAATATTGTTTTTGCCGTATTTTATTGTAAAGGTTATTTTAAACAAAATGACTGGTGGTATATCTGTATTCAACCATTCAACACTGATCCCGAGGACCGACAGGGTAAATATGCTCATGAGTACTATTTTGTTAATTTATTTATTTTCATACTTTCAAGGCCCGGAGGCTTTATAGAGAGGAGTGGGTGAACAGATGAAATTGTTGTCAGACTTCTTGAAGTATGTGGCGTCCTGGATAGACACAATAGAGGCAGGGAGGTGGTTCCAACCGTTAGTTGTTCTTGGAATAAAAGAGTAAAAATAGATGTTCGCACGACATGTCGGCGTGCCAACCTTACACTAGTGATCGCTGCGACGTGACAGATATGACGCATGGGCGCATGAAAAAGCAGTTGATCATTTAGAATTGGGTTAATATAATACATTTTATGGAAAAGACAAAGACGTATATATTTACGACGTAAAGCGAGGTCAGGTAAGTCAAAAGTTTTCTTTATTGATGTAACGCTAGCTGTACGAGAATAGCTGGAAAAGAGAAAACGGGCTGCTCGGTTTTGGAATGATTCGAGAATGTGTGATAATCTGACATGTCCCAGATCTCAACCGGAACTGGCGTTTTGGAGTTTTGGCCTGATTAATGTTCTATATAATTGCAGTTTGACCGGCAGATTAGCGGAACGGAAGTGGCGGCGCAAAAACCCAAGCATACGATTACCATTATTAAAAAAATTTGTCGACGTGCATCTTCCAGGAAAGGTTATGAGTGATATGAATACGAAGATTCTTGAACAAAGCAACAGCATTTAATGGTATATCGTCACGAATCACAAGTGATGAGGGGATAATAACTG
Source organism: Ixodes ricinus (assembly GCA_037355805.1). Classification (NCBI taxonomy): domain Eukaryota; kingdom Metazoa; phylum Arthropoda; class Arachnida; order Ixodida; family Ixodidae; genus Ixodes; species Ixodes ricinus. The sequence continues at coordinate 26,857 of JAZHYW010051593.1, forward strand.
AAGAAACTAAACGTTTAATGGGGCGAGCTTGTGCCCAAAAATAAAAAGGGAACAGAAGAAAGAAGAGCGTCGCGGGCGTCGAAGTCGGCGTGACAGCAGAGTCGAACGCTGGAGCGAAACTGACTCCGGCTGGCCACGCAGCCCCTTTCGTACTCGCGTGGGCTTCTACAACAGTCGGCATAGAAGGTTCGGCGTGTAGAAAATTCTAAACTAGAATCAGCAACACGGTTTTCGAATTTACCAGACCATTACATTAGAGTCAACAAAATGCGTACCCGGGGCCAGGAATCAAGCCCGGTTCACACAGTTGCGTTTGATCTGCGTTTGACTGCGTTGAGGCAGCGAGACACCAGGACATCCCTGCTTCTTATATTGCGTGCCAAGAAGATTCCTTGAATTGGATTCCACGCTTCATACGAAGCACAGATGTGCCGGTGACTCGCTTTCGGTTCTCGCCGCGACACAGTTAAACGCACTCAAACGCAAGTGTCTGAACCGGCCTTAACTCTGGATTTCTGCATGGAAGGCACGTGCGATAACCGTTAGGCCACGAGCGCGCTGCCTACTGAGCCAGCTGCGCTCGCGCATTATTCCCCCGTTTAAAAAAATGCATCTTCCCGATGCAGCACAAAACGAAAACACAAATACGCAACAAAAGGGTCGCAGAGTCGCGAGACACAGTGCACAGTTCGCAGTTCACGCTTTTTCAATTCCCGCCCCTGCCCGTTTCGATCTGGATGAGCATCGTACCGGCGTGCGGTCGTGTATCACTACTGCGTGACACACGTTAAAGACCCCAGGCTGTACTGCACTGGCTAAATTGCTCATCTACAGCTGGGAGACTTGTCGCCCCTTCGAGGCAGACCAAGTTCTAGGCTGTATAAACATACACACAACCCAATTTTTTTTTCACTATTTGGTGAGAGTCCAAAGTTCTATTGTTCGTAATACGGCTTGAGTCGGACGACGTGCGCCACCTCGGGTTGTGACTCGCGTCTTGCAGATGGGCGCGTTCCGTCGGGTAGAATTTCGTAGTTCAGATCGCCGAGGCGTCGGATGATTTTGAAGGGTCCGAAATACACTCTCAACAAAAGGGTAGTGGTAGGGTACTACATTTGGGGTAGTCAGAAGCCGTCACAGATATCGCTACCCCTCTTAGATATACTAACGACCCCATGGGTAGTCACACGGCACTCGATCAACAGGTAGTCACAGTGAGCACACCCAAAAGCAACATGGCGGCTGGCAAGCGACAGTGGAGCAATACGAGTAAGGCCTAGTGAGTTGGACTGCTTTTTGCTAAAATACGATGCTCAAGAACGCCCGTTCGCTGCCTTCCGTGCGCACTAAAGCACTCCAAAACGCGCCTCGCAGCACCGGCACCGCACCTATTACCAGTAGGGGCGGCGATGTGAGGGGGGCATTCGAGGGGTGTTTGTCCGCGACTGCTTTCGCGCGGCCGGCTGCATTTACTTCGCGGCCAGAAAACCTTCAAAGAAGGAATTACATAGCGAGAAATGAAATGATGTCTTTATTGAACAGAGCATCTGCTTGCTGTGCTTGCCGCAAGTGATCCGGCGTTTTCGGTTGACAGCGGCGAGGCGAAGCATCACCGATGCAAGCGGCGTCGGTTCCGAACGGTCAACGCTCCTGCTCACCTGTTAGCATTCGTTATCCACTTTCAAGTCTCTGGTAATCCCCACCGCGTCTGTGCACGCACTTGGCGCTATTCACCGCACAGAACACCCATTCATCTGGCTATGGGACTGATCCCACTGGGACGAGAAGCCGAAAACCGAACCCTCCGTAGGCTGCTCCGTGGAGCTGGAGCCATGGAACGCCTCCATTTTTTTCACTCAAATAAGTAGACACATAAACGCGCGACCCCTTGAATTTGGTGGCGACACGCGCCACCTAACGAACAGCGCTCAAACTAAAAAAAAGAAACGAACAGGTTTTTATTGGAGCGCCTCGCCAGACATGCACGTATATACATATTCCACACCACACTTTACACATACGTGACATACAGACACCATAGGAATTTATACATAAACGCGTTCACAAACAGCACAAGGTACACCACAGGATATTGCCACTCTCCATTCCTATACATGCGGCTAGTCGACACTACCAGCTTATATACTGCTGTATTTTGTGTGACGGATTAGGATGGTGACCACTGTCATACTTTGCATAAATACGAAAAGACTGTGCAAGATTTGCCCGTATATAATATTTTCCTCTACTGCCCTCACTAAAGCGCTTGTATCTCTAATGTAATCCATTGCAAAAGGGAACTGCAGGTTATAAATAAATTTGAATAGTCGCTACACGTCACGTTTTGATCAGTTTCGTTTTCTCGCTAGCCTACACTTCAAGTATACAGAAGCCTGTTTAATTAATTGTATAATTATCGAAACCAATTTCTGCAATCACAGCTTTCTGAACACGCTGATGCGTTTTCTTTTCTCTTTACATATCTGAATGACTTCAGCGGCGGTTGAGCACAAGTTGAGCACACTGAACACGCGCACGTGGTTCCAGCGAAGCCCGACCGCCGGTCCTCCCCGAAGCGTTGTTTCAGTTTTCTTCTTTTCGCTACAATTGTTTCTGCTCAAGCTTCTAACCACGTCGGACGGTCTGTCGCCGGGGCGCGGTTGGTTAGCGCTCGCGCCGCTGCGTGTGCCGTCTCGTTGTGGTTGTCATTGCGTTCCGACGCGTCTCCCGCGTGCGCCGAGAACCAATTGATTCTCACTTTTCTGTCTTGCAGTTTGACCGCTCGCAATACTCTCTCGGCCTCCCGGCAGATTTGGCCTCTGGTGAATTTTCGCACCACCTGTCTCAAGGCACTCAGCACCGTGTAGCAGTCGGCGATGACTAGGGTGATGGCCACCTCCTCCGCATGTTCCGCTCTAGCGCTTCTCACGTTCGCTGCCGTCCTCGTGGTGCCGGTCGACGCCTCGATGACAACCGCTGCGAAGGCGTTCCGTTGATATTCGGCCGTGTCCACGTACCGCTCGTGCTCGTCGTTGACACGGAGGTCGATGAGAGCCTTCGCCCTCGCTTTTTGTTTGAAGCATTCTTTTGTCGAGTATGCTCGATGAAATATGCCAAGTGAGCCAGTGAAGGCGAGTCATATATCCCGAGACAGAGAAATACTGAAATACATGGACATGATCCAAGATATTTGTGTACGTTCGTCCTGTCCGGCCTCAGTTGTGGTGTTCAATACTTCATACTTCACTGCACTTGAAAGCAAAAAAAAAAAAGGGTATGACAGGCGTGCAAGTTTGACGGAACCGAAGAGGCCGTTTGCAACTGATCTGCACGCAAAACTGACCGATCACACCTTTAATAAGAGCACGCTCTTTACTCAACCGCACAATAAAAGACGACAAGAGTATCTCGTCGGACAAACATTCAAGGCAACTGTGCATTTCTATAGATTTGGTTAAATTCTTCGAGCACGACGCCAGCTGCCAGCTGTTTACTGCTGTACATGGTAAAACCCGCGACGGAACCAAAAAGGACAACCGCGATACTTTTTATCTGCCTCGGGTTTTAGTAGGCGCCTACCAAGGTTGCCTGTACTCTTAGGCAATGTTTGTTTTCTGCCAGTTTAGGCGGTCTGAGCCACACGCCTGTTTCGACCGGTTCAAATTTGAATAAATGATAACCAACGCACAAAGAAAACAAGTTTGAAGTACCTTTCGAGATTTTTGAAGATACTTTTACTATCGAACGACTGTATGCACTTGAATGTTCAATTCAAGAGTTTATAAAACGTGACTACCCCATGCCTGTCACCTGCCAACAGGGTGGTAACGCTCAATGGCTCGAGCCCAGTGTGTAGTTAAGTAAGCCTGTGGTGTAGTTACAGCCGTCAAAACGCATGATGACTAGGGGGGTGCTCACTTTTTCTTAGGGTGTAGCGCTTGAGAAGCTTTTCGCTGAAACCGCGGCGTCGTATTGGTGTCCACACCTACACCCGCTCTCCGGGTTGAAAGTAGACGTCCCGGCAACGAAGGCTATAGCGGCGTGCGTCCGCTCGCTGTTGGTCGTGAATCTTGATTCTTGCCAGTTTGCGAGCTTCTTCCGCGGGTTGCGAGATCAGTTGAGCGTCGTCGTTGCCATCGTCGGCCGGCACGTGAGGCAGCATGGCGTCGAGCATTGTGGTAACCGTCCGGCCGTGTACCAGTTGGAACGGTGTCATTCCCGTGGTATCTTGAACCGCTGTGTTGTACGCAAACGTGACTTACGGCAACACCTCGTCCATGCCTTGTGCTCTACGTCGACGTACTGTCCCCGGCAATATGAAAGACCCCTGGGAGCGCGTGGCCGAGGCCGTGGCTGGCGGGGGCGCTGCGAGCGCTCCGGGCAATTCCATTCAACTTCAAGGGGAGTACGCTAGCTCGGGGCTCAGCTAAAGCGCAGTGCGCTTATCAGTTTGTCAGTTTGTGCTGAACCCTAATTGAGCGTCCTCCCTCGAAGCTGAATAGAATTGCCCGGAGCGCTCGCAGGGCCCCTCAAGCCATCGCCTCGGCCACGCGCTCCCAGTGGGTCTTTCATATTGCCGGGGACTGTACATGAAGATCATGTCGGCGATCATCTTGTTGAGCCGCTCTGTTAGCCCGTTGGTCTGCGGATGATAAGCGGTAGTTTGTCGATGGCTGGTATGACTGAGCCGAAGCACTTCTTGAGTCAGATGTGCCATGAAAGATGACCCGCGATCTGTGATCAGCACTTCAGGTGCGCCGTGACAAAGGAGAATGGACTCGACAAAATTGGCGACTTCCACCGCTGTTCCCGATGGCAGGGCTTTCGTCTCGGCGTAACGTGTAAGATAATCGTTCGCCACGATAATCCGCCAATTTTCTTCCTTCGATTTTGGGAACGGCCCAAGTAAATCCATTCCCACCTTCAGGAAGGGCATAGTCGGGGAAGGTATCGGCTGCAGGAGTCCTGTAGGCTTCGTCGGAAGCCTCTTACGTCGTTGGCACTCATGGCACGACCGCGTGTACAGATGGACGGTTTTCGGGAGTCTGGTCCTC
>JAZHYW010051594.1:0-13758 GCA_037355805.1 Ixodes ricinus
GTGCATTCTGCTGAGGCTCCAGTCAAAGCCCAGCTTGGCTTAGGCATCTCTGGTGTCAAAGCTGGATGAGCCGGTGTACCCTTCCAGGTCCTCTTTTGGTACTGTTTGACTGGCTCTCACTGCTTACCTACCCCAATCTTTCTCGCAGTGCTCGAGGTATATAGTGACGGGCATCTGACAACATGCACAGTGCGTCATTACGAAACGTAAGCCCCGGTACAGCTAACACCTTCCATACTGCGTATGTGACTTCTTTCCCGTTGTTACCCCTGAGGACCCTGGCCGTTGAAATTCCTCTTCTCCTTCTGAACTTTGAAGCAAATGAATTATGCAGCGAAACCAAAGCATGCACTACCTTTCAGCTTTTTAGGGCCGTTTCCTGGCATCATTCACGTTGTTGCAATGCTTTGTTTGTTTGTAGTTGAAATGGTAATATCACAACATCTTCCTTGTCACTCCTGGCGCTGTAGCAGCTTCGCAAAACATGAGAATATTCAAACTGCATGCAGCTGACACTGCTGTGGAATGGCCAAAATGTGTGGTTGGAATTTCTGCTTGTGCCGGCCAGCTTACCACAATGCGACATAGAGACGTGCCTTAGGACGCCGGCTACGATTGATGGGGGAATAATTGTATAATGCCTGTCTTCATCGTGTATGTGTTTCACGTTTACTTTGTCAACTGATGCAATGACAAAAGTTTTTGGTGGAGGCTATCGAGTTGACAGGTTACGTCCGCCTGAGCATTCAGCTAATTGAAGATTTCACTTGGCCACTCGTTTCAGTGGAGCATCTAATTTTGATTTTGGTGTCCATAATACTTTTATTGGCTGGTTTGATCAAAAGTAACTCAGTCGGTCAATCTAAGGAAGCATCAAGAAAAAGCTTTGCTAAGGCTGCACTGGCCTTTACAATTTTTTTCTTGAGACCGAGATAAGACCACCTGATTACATTTTGAGCAGGCCAGCACACTGCAGAGGACGAATGACCCAGATTTAGCGTGAAGTTATAGGATTCACAAGAATACATTTCATTTGTAGCTGATAAAAAGGAGAGGAGTATTTCTGTTAAGAATGTTGTGAATACTTTAGTTCAGCTTTCAATATTTTGGGCACATTTTACTTTGTAGCTTTGAGGTCAACTATGATTACTATTAGTTCATTTGGAGCATGTCAAATACAATGGGCGTGACAGACAACCACACTTGGGCGTCCATAATATGTCTGAGCTGTGCCTTAATTTTTCGTTCAGTTGAAGTGTATCTCTCACTTGGCTTTATCAGTATCTACTTCATGTACTGAATGCGTTTTTACAGGGTTGCGTCGCCACAGGAGACTTGTGCGCTTGTGGGTGTTTGGTGAGTGGCATCACCAACCACAATGAGGCACAAGCCCAGCATGGGTTCAGACACACTGCATGCCTGGCTGGGCTAGGTGTCCCCATGTCTGATGAAAAGGGGGTCTTGGCAGTTGAGGCGAACGTGGGCTAGGTCTCCTTCAAGGGCCCCCGGGTTAGGCAACACACCCCCCAGCCCGCGCTCCGCAAGCACAGTTGTACTGCGTTAGACGCCCAGGAGGATTCGGTCATTCGCTTTGCTTCACTTCTCCTTTTAACCCAGTTTCTTCTCCTCGCTGTTTTCAACCTCTCATCTTTCAGATGTAACAAAATTCTTTGAAAGTGAAGTGAAATTATATAGCCCATGGGTGTTGAAATACACCAGGTTGTGACATGGTAACACCGAATACTTTACTATGAAAATATCTCACTCCATGAAAAAACAATGGCCTTTGCTCAAATAGGCTTTGCGAGGTTGGAACGACTGGATGCGCAGCAACCTCAGCGCTTTTCCCATTGAATAGACCGATCTCACCAGCCAATTTCGCCAAGCCGCCGCTGCCGCAATGCATCAAAGGTACTTTAGTCTTTCTGCATTCGGGAGAACCCCGCTGGAACTTTGCGTTTGGCGACACGACACAAGCCGTCTCGTGCACTGCCGCCTGCCTCATGTGAACTAAAGTTATTACGGCATTACGCATGCGTGTGACGCTTTGTGGGATCTGTCTATTGGGACGATTGATAGCAACAATAGAGGACTGCTGCTCATCTATGGTTGCGGACACCTAAAGCACTAATCGAGACAGCTGTCTCTACTATCTCGGAAAACCAGGTATCTCGGTGTGCCCACGGCAGCCCTCTTCTTTGGTGCGGCAAAGCTGCTGTACAGCGTGGACGGTGTAATCCTCGGGAGTTCTCTCAGATGTGTAGGGTCTACACCACTAGAAGAGCAACATTTGGCACTGTGGGTGAGCTGGCGCAAATGAATGGAGACAAATGTATTTTTCCTGATAAAGTATTTGGTGACACTGTCAACTGGCATGCTTGCAACCAGGCTAGCAATGGCCGTGGTGAGGCGACTCGCACACCAAATGTCCCAAGGTGCCTCTGTCACATTTACATGACTGTCTTTGATGTGTTTGCAAGAATCGTACATTTACAATAAAGAATATAGCAATTCATTCAAGATAGAAATTAAACATATTTGTTTAATGAATCTGTATATGCGTGTAGTTTATTTTCATTACCACTGCAGGGTCAGAAGGTTAGTTGACAACAAAATTTGATTGTTTTATTATGATGGTTTTGTAATTTATGCTTTCAGGTACATAAGCAAAAGACATAGACAAAGTTGCATGTATGATCATGCCAAAATAGCACGTTGCTATTTCAGCGGTTGCTGCTCCTGAACTCGAGAGACTATAATTGCAGCTATTGCGACTTCAAGATGTAACGATATTTCAGCTGCTCGTCAGACCATGGCAAGGTGGTGGAATGAATCATCAATCCTTTGGGGAGGGGGGGGGTGCTTGTTGGTTTAGACCACAAAACTTCCAAATATTTAGTTGTCTTGTAATGTCAAAAAGTTGAAAAAGATTTTTTTTGTGTGAAGCCAGCCTAAAACAACTCTGTTTGCTACATTGTTACAGGTTTGTAACGCTGTTTTGTTTTCTTTTTTATAGTGATTTAGCACTGCTGTGGGCAACACCGGAGCCCACCGCCGAGCACAGCACCTCATACGGCAAGCACCAGCAAAAAGACGCGAAAGAGGGTTAGCAGACAAGGACCATCATGCAATCGATGCCACTAGCCCTACATCCGACAAGACCACGTACTCCATGCAAAAGACCAATTGTCTTCGTTAACCTGTGCGACCACGACATGCCGCCAGTGGTGGAATCCGGTGCTGCCTATGACAAGAACAAGGACTATATAGAAATGTTAGGAGACTATTGAACACTGCGTTATGCGTTTCTAGTTTATGTATTGCAGGTCCATGATCGGCGTAAGGTGTTTGCGGGTCCATGATCGGGGTAAGGTGTTTGTGTTGTGTCCAAGCCCTGGAGATTGTCCTTTGATTTCGTGATTGTGTTTGCATTTCAAATGACGCTACAGTAACACTTGTTTGTGTTTGCCTGGCTTAAGGCAATTTTCGCACTAAAGGGCTTAGTGCCAGCCTGAGAGCTTGAATGTCGAGTGAGGGTTTTAGGTATTAGGTGGAGGGTTGTCTGGAGCCTTATTTGGTCTGGCGTGTCTGGTGGTGAAAGCGAAGCACTTGTCGGTTTTGTAATCGGGGCCTGCTATGGTTGTCTCGCCAATGGCTTCCTCCTCTCTAGTGAAAAATACACCAGGCGGAGAGCTGGTGTGACTTGATGTGACACCAGACGTTTTCACAAATGTGATTTGGGACATTTTCGCACCAGCAGTCTGGTGTTCTCGTTTTGGCTTTTGGCTTTTCCCTGGACATCCAAGGCATGTACTATTCTATCTCGCAAGCAAGCCTGGTGAAAGTACTTCGGGATACCTTTGAAGAGCAAGGCATCATATTATTCCAAACTACGGCGGGAAGGCCCCTAGACAGCTTTTTGAAGCTGTTACGTGTTTACCTTACGGCGATGGTAGTAACCTATCAAAATCACCAATTTGTTTAGAAGAGCGGGGTGTCTGTCCTGTCTCAGAGTGGCCCCTTTCCTCAGAGACGTGTTCCTCGCAGCATCCGGAATGGCCATCCAACAAATAAAAAAAGGATCCCCAGATTGAAGTCATATTTCGGGCTGTTGATGACTTCTTGATTTTGTGCAATTTAGGAATTGGAAGAGCCATGTAATGGCTCTTCCAATTCCTAGACAAGAGAATGCTTTGAACAGTGCTGCCTGGGATTGACGGTCACTCATGAGCTATCTGTAAATAAAACTATTAGGAGTTTTGATTTCACATTAAATTCAATCGAAGCCACGTATGTTAGAGGTATCAAGCGCGTTCCTGCAAAGGATTTCTACCGCTCGACCCTTAACCTTAAAAAACGTAAAAGGAGGGGTCGCCACCACAGCACTAACATCCGCATTAAAAACGTCATGTGCACACTCAGGTCACAGAAGTATCGAAATACAAAAATGTACGCTCCTTGAAGCTGGCCATCCGAACACGCTTCTGATATCATTATGCGAAAGGTCCAAAATAATTGGGAACACTGTCCGGGAAAGTTGGAACAAAAAACAAAAAGCCCGGAAGCCCTATAGTGGTAGCGCAGTACGTTCATGGCATTACCCACACGCTAGAGAAGATAGCAAGCCGACAAGAGATACAGGTCGTGCGTTCCTCGCCGAACAAGGCATCTTTCATGTGTAGCAAGACCAACAAGGCACAAAACACACAAGAAATACACTGTGACAGAACACAAGAGTAGGTGCGCCCAATGTCAAAAAGAGGTAATCTATAAGATTCCCATGGCATATGCGTAATGTCATATGGGCCAAACAGAACGCTGTATAAGCGATATATCAAGAAAACATGCTGCAGCTTTACGTCCCTTAACAGCATCTGTAGACCTAGCAGCTCACTGCCGTGCATGTGAATATGAAGCAAATGTAGAGGAAGTTAACATTGTGGGAAGAAACATAAACCAACTCGCCCGTGAATTACTAGAGGCCCTAGCCACCAAAGACAAGGGGGAGAACTGTGTCAGTGCCCCTTCAGTTGCACTCCTCCATGAGGAAGAAACATTCCTCTTCCTATCCACGCAATCCGGGCAAGGGTGAAAAAAATAAAAAAATGCGCAACCGCCTCATCTTTAAAAAAAAAATTGAATGGCAGTTTAGAAAACAAGAAAACATTTTTTTTAAGTTAAGCGATAAAAAATAAGAATAAATTATTTACTCGGAAAGAAAAAAAGGCAAAGACGAGCATTAAACAGTTGCAACTCCATTACTGTGAATGGTGTTTTTTGTTTGTGGTGAAAGATTTGTTTTTCTGGCCCATTGAAAGCAATGATTCAACTAGCCCAGCTTAAGCCCTTGAGAAGGAGCGATGCCGGACGTCGTGGGGATGGTAAGCGGGGTCCCCGGGAAGGACCCTGTACTAAAGATGGGGGCGGCACAGGAACTCCTTTATGTCCCTTGTTGTCGTTGTCCCAGGTGGGGCCGAGGTTCATTCGGCGTAAATCTTCTCAGCTCCACCTGGCGCAAGCTGCACAGTCGGTACACGTGGACGCCCTGCCAGTAGTGGTACCATAGAGGGTGTTGGTTGGCCGTTCACCACACGTCAATTTTCCGGTGTGCACGTTGCGCCTGGCATGCGTACTGGACCTGGTCGTCCTGGCGTCGGTCGTGCTGCGGCGCAGGAGACTGAATTTGGGGCAGCGCGACAAAGGCGCGAGGAAGAGGCGGTTGCCATGTGGCCTTGGCGGCGTAAGTTAGCGTGGGTTCCTCGGGGGCTGCCACGCTGATGGCAGGCTCTGGTTTGACGGCTCTTTCAACTTCTTCCCGCACGACCTCGGCGATGGGGAGTGAAGCTGGTCGGTCAGTGGTGGGTTGAAGCTTTCGGAGCTCTTTTCGAACCATTTTATGGATAATCTGGCAAATGCTGTCTGCACCGACAATGTCCAGATCAAGTCGCGATGTTGGGACATTTGACGTAACAGGGGTGCCGACGTGTTGGTGGTAGTGGCTTGCTGGGGCCCATGGTGCTCACCCAATGTTTGAGGCTTCCGCCTCAAACCAAGTAAGAGAGGCTTCCGCCTCCCTCAGGTAATGAAAGTAATTTAAATGATCTAAATAATTACAGGCCAATTTCACTGACTAGTGTTTCATTCAAGCTTCTGGAGCATATCGTCTTCAGCAGTGTTGTACGGAACGGCGTTCCAAGGAACGACGTTCCTGGAACGCGTTCCTTTTAGAAGGAACGAAGGAACGCCGCCGTTCCATTTCGTATCGGTGGAACTGGAACGGGAACGCGTTATATTTTTACTGGAACGGAAAGAGGAACGGCGTTCCTTTCTTTTTTTTCGGTGCAGTGGGGTAATTCTTTTTTACTCATTTCTGAGACGAAAATTTTACAAGTATAAAAACAATAACACTACGAAGACCAGGGGCTCGTTAACTTTTTTGTTAGTGATCTCAGGGTTTATTTTGCGGGGTTCTCGCGTGGTAACAGTTGGGTTTAGGAGTTCTAACGGACATTGATACATGATTTTTCAATGCCCAAAACTGTGGAACACACACACACACAAAAAAAAGAAAACTTTTAGTCAATGGAAAAGACACAGAAAGAGGGACGTCTCAAAGTCAAACTCCGCTACTTTATTTGCTTCCACGCATTCTCATACACCCAGAAACCTGAGGCCGACTACAGCCATCACTGAACTTTTACAAAGATACCTGCAGTTACAACAGAAGACCAGGTTACCGGACATCGAACGCAACCTTATATCCCGGACATTGGTCACTTAAAATATACACACAAATTAACCTCCATTCTTTCTCCCCTTGACCCCCAGGCCCCCTGAAGCCGAACAATTATTCCAACCTTCACGAAGGAGAGGCAATTTTCAAGACTGGACTTCCGAAATCTCACCCTCTTCTTCATCTGCTCGTGTTGCGGAAAGAAACACCGAGAAGCAAGTGTTGTTAATTTCGGACAAGAGACTTTGTTAGATTGAAAAGTGTGAGGTTGTTGTAAAACGCCTCGTTCAATATAGGGTATCAGTACATTTGACTCCTTTGAATCGCGCTTCACAAAGAATAGTGGCCGAAAGCTGAGATTTCTAAAGGTGAATATATCAACAAATTAAACCTCATTTCCGCTTTCTCTTCTCCTGGTGTTTTTTTCATCACGGTATTCAAATTCGTATGATGCCATTTATTGGAATATATAAAAACAACACAAAACTTTTTAAAATCCAATTGTATATAGAATCACCAAAATACAAATGTAACGTATATGTAACGACACGTTCCATTTTTTAAACTGTAACGGGAACGAGTTCCTTTTTCACAGGTGGAACTTGTAACGGGAACGCGTTCCAAAAATCCGAAGGAACGAGGAACGAGCTTTCGTTCCTTTTCTTGAGGAACGTGTACAACACTGGTCTTCAGCAACAGAATGTCGCATCTGGATAGCAATAATTTGTTGTTCTCTAACCAGCATGGTTACCTTACCAACGATCTGCATACTAATCTACATTTTTCCAAACAAACAGACGAAAACTTTTATAGACTTTTCAAAAGCCTTCGACCGGGTCCCCCATAACAGATTAATATACGAACTCGGACATGGGAAACATTGTTTTGAACGTTTGAACTGTTTGATTCAGCAGAGACAACAAAAAGGGTAAAGGCGTTCTGACGTTGTTTTTGTTTCTTAGACCAAAAAAGCAAAAGTGATTCCTGAGCCATTTGAATATTTCTTTCACTCCTGACTTTTGACCCCAAAATGTGTGTATCAAAACAAAACAAAAAAAAAACATTAAAATTTTCCGGCCAGGTGCGTATATGCGCAAAATTTCAGTGTCCCGAGCATGCGAATTTGAGTTTTGAGATATTTTAAAATAACGTTTAACCCGTTGGCACCATTCTGTATTCGATACGTTGGACGCAGGCTCGAAGAATTTCTTCTCGTTTATTTTGTTCCCGTCGGCGGCTAAGGAGTCCGACATCATTCAATTCGAGGCTTGATTTTTCGGACATGGTTCATACACTCCAGACTGACACATTAAACTGAGTTTCTGTCATTTTGGTTCTGATTGGTAATGCCACTATTAGTCTCACTTCGAAGAGAAACTGCTATACGTGTACGCTCCGAATAAAAGTTTACCTTTCTATCCAATATCTGATCTAGCGGGTGCTAAACGCAAACCCGGCTTTTTGCACCGCAAAATTAAACTACAAAGCGCACGGGTGAAGTAACCAAGTTTTAAACTGAAACAAAATTGTTTGTTTATTTTTCCTACCAAGATAGAGGTAAAAGTGAATGGTCACGGCGATCCTTTTCTTCGAGGGCTTGCTATCTGCGGTTAAGTCAATGGTTGTGCAGAAACAAAAGTGCAGAATCGCGGCGCATCTCCCGTGTGTCATTGGTTTAGTCGCTGAGAGCAAACGCAGGCAGATATTGACGCCGAGGCGATGCAGAAGTGGCGCTGCTTGCTTGAGCCTATCGGGTCGTAGCATCGGCTGAGGTCACCGTGGACAGAAAATGAAGTATTTGTTGTTCTTCTTTCTAATCTAGAACGGTCAAGGCAGACCGTGACTATTTACAGCATGGGATTGACTTTTGCATCTACTGGAACATGACTTCAAACGCCCGTGATGCCTTACATTGGGCTTGGGCGGCAACGCGAACTCACCGTTGCTCCTCAGTGCGGCACACGCGCCTATGCCAACATCGCTTCGAGAAATCTCTTGTTTTTCGCATTCCTAGGCACGGGTTTCTTTCAATAAACAATTCACTGCATTTATAATCTCCGAGCAAAGCTCAGACAAAAGGAAGCTCTGTAAAGTTTGTAAATCAACAAACCGGGCTTAACCAAGTTGAGTTGTGCTTTAAATTTGCATTAGTTCAGTTTGCATATATGTGCCGTCACCACTAAAGAGGTTGACGAGATGGAACTACACGCATATACATGTTACTTCTCATAAATCTTATGATTGTTTGTCTCGCTCTTGAAATCAGTTAAGGTTCACGAGTTGATTGCTGTGGTCATCACGTCGACCCACTAAAGAGTGGGGAACGGAAATATATATGTTGTTAGCGCAAAATGCATTGTACTGAAGCAAAGTTTCAATTTTTAGCCCCTCGCTTAACAGTGTACGTCTTTCTTGTAAATATAGCGCGCAGCGTCCTGCTGAATTTAGCGGTCTTACAGTTAGCCAAATATGGCCGGATAACAGTCAGATTGAGCCGGCTGCCGTTCCACTTAACTGGGCAAAATACCACTATAGGCCGCGTGGTGATATGTTCAGTACCACTATGAGTTACGTCATCCGGTGGCTGGTGAAATGAGTCGCGTTGTGACGTGTCTGGAGCTACAAAGACTGTCGGAGTTATGTGGTTGATACTAGTGTGAGTCAGGCATTTTTGTGTTCGCTGCCACTATCAATCACGCGGTAACCTGCTTCATGCCACCTAAAGTCCAGGGGTGACGTTCTTGTTCCAATATGGGTCACTACCACGTGATCCATAGTCAGCGGGTTGCGATAAATGCCAGCGGGTTGCGATATATTCATCGATTTGTTTTTCGTGTGACGCTAAAACTGATTAATGAATATCTTGAAGGCCCCTTAGCATTTTAGATCTGTATAAACAAGTTCAGTATTAAATTTTAACTGCCGGTTGTTCTGAGATGTTAATACGTCCAAGAGAACAAATATATAAAAAAGTCCAATAACACATTTTACTTCATTTGTTAAATTACCCGGACGGTTATTTTCTCATCTCTCGTCTTTCGAGATAAATAGTTACATGGTCAAGACGGCTATCGCGTAAATAATTTTATTATGTTTTTTTTATAATCTTGCAACACTTTGCGACAAACAAGCATTGGCAAAACATATAATTGCAACTTTCCGAAATATTTACTTGAATATAAGGAAAATGCACTTACGCCTGCGACCAGCAGAGGTATATTCCATTTCGGTGCACTTGATTCCTAGGGGTTGCCTCGCCGCTTTGTAATTGAGCGGTGCCGACTGTGTAATCGAGAGTGGCCAAGGACATTGAAGGAATCACCACGGTGTTCCGCAAATCTGCATTCAGTGCCGTCTTCACCACTTGCTCCTTCGTTCCCGTGTGCCGCAAAAAAATGCATCACAGAATCAAAAAAGTGAATTATCAATATCACGAATAACACGGCATAAAACTTATGCAGATAAAAACGGCAATATAGGCGTCACTTTCTATATGACTGTTCTGGTGCGTGTAGTTGAGTTTTTGTTATACCCTGTGAGTTTACATATCCAAGATATCACAGGAGGCGACGGAGTGAATTCAATGTCCTGCTTCACGAGCATGTGGGAATTAATTATAAGGCCTATGATACTGACATGAATTACTCGCAAAAGGCGGAAGTGGAAAGAAGAGCGGGTTAAGTTCCATTATTAAGTTAAGACCCCGTCATTAGGAATGCTTTAATAACGGACAGGAAAACACATAACTGTAATGTGTCGTGTTGTCCATTATTTTATTCTTCCTCGTCTGACGACGAAATTCTTCGACACTACTTGACTCGAAACTTCACTGAAATTCAAATTGCAGCCGGTTCAGCGGTTCATATTTTGTAATCGACACAAACCTACACTCGACGGAGGAAGCAATAAAAAACATTTTCCAAAATCTCAAGTTAGCTGGGAAGCTACCTCCAAAGTTGGCTCATAACTCGCTTTTTTTGTAAGGTCATGGCGGTCGACAGATCGTTTAGTGAGTTCATCGGTTTTGTTCTTAGAACCGACAAACTTCTCTCCTGCACAACAGCGAAGGCTAGAGCGTTACAGTCCCACGGTGTCGTTTTAAATATCGTATGAACGCAATGAATGTGTTCAACGACCAGAATTGTTTTGCGTTACTGCATTACGAAAGTAATGGCGGCGGGCATCTTCAAGTCCCTGGCGGGGGAAGAGTTCGAGCAGACCCGTGTTCTCTGGTCTCTCCAATGCTCGAGCTCTTGGTTGCTCTTCAGTTCTAAGGCGCTGGAACATTGTGGTGCACGGTAATTTACGACTTATTAAATGTGTCGCAACATAGAGTGTCTTGCCGTTGGGAGGGTGTCGCCACTCATCGCCAGCACGTTGTTCCGTCGTCTTCTCATGTTTTCGGGAATTGTTACGGAGTGCGACATTGTAATGAGAGACTTCTATACCCTCAGCCTATCGAGTAAACATTTCTTGTTCAAGCCCTGTATGTGCAAAACGGGAAAAAGAGGCAAGTTCGCGTTTATGGTAAACGCCCATTCATACAGCAGCATTCGACTACGCTCGACTACCTAGGCTACGATTGGCGGTCGTACAGGTAACGCATCAAGAAGCGTGCTGCCAATGAATGTTATGACGGCTTACGTTGAGTTACTTTCGCGATACATACGGACATCCGTGTTTTCGAAGTGGCAACCAATTCTAGGAGCAACAGGCCGACGGCGATGACGCGAGTGAGACACTAACGCAGTTCTGCACGAAAAACAAATATATTTATTTGAATCCAAACTTTTGCATAAGCCAGCGACTTGTTAGTATTTTGTTGAGAAAGAGCACGCAAGGCACGAGTTTTCACGCGCTAAAAAGCGGATCACTTTTGTTAGCTTTCTGATAACGCCGCGTCCTCACACCAAGACACTGAAGTCTGCATCATAGGCACGAATCTGCTTATAAGATATGGGGCGTTCGAGAAGCAGTTGATTGTGCTGGTGCCAGAACTACCTCATGTTAGAAGCACCTGACGAGCGGTGGGTACAAGCGAAATTGTTTGTGCAATGAAGTACGGTGACGAGCTCTGCGCACGAATCACTCCCAGTCACCTGGCTTGTGACATTCGTCCTCCTCTGCGTGGTACGGAAAGTCCCTGTATGAAGTGGGGCTGCATTATGTGTCAACCGCCGTGACAAAGAATTGCGTGTTTCAGTGTTTCCACTTGCCTTCTCTATGCTACAAAACATAAACTTTCCGAGGTGATCAATAAAATGATGCATCTCGCGCCTTGCAGATAGAAGAGCGCTCTTGGCGTACGCCCAGGTGCCTACCACCAGGTTGGTGTGCGCACACGTCTTCTAGTCAATGAAGTTTAGACTGTGATTGACGGTGAGATGCCTAAAGCGAACATCAGCTGCTAGATCCGAATCTCAGCACTATCCTAACAATCAATGATAATTGTTGTTCCATAACATATTGTTTCCGTACAAAGCCTCTTTAGGGTTTTAGCGTCGGGAGTCTCAACAGGCACGAGGGAGCAGCATCTGCTCTTGAACTCCATGCAACGGACCATCCATTGACCAGGCTACAACACCCACAGTTGTACTATCATTACGCAAGCATACTCTCATCGAGCTATACAATTCCCTCATTGCCACCAATCTTCTCAGGATGCAAAAAGACAGCTGGTTCGAGCTGGCACTGAAGCTGGTTGAAGGTTGTCAAGCTGATTCGAGCTGGTCAATCTGGTTCAAGCTCGTTCAAGCTGGCATGGCAGGGGGCAAGCTGGTACTTGAACTGGTTCAAGCTTGTCAAGCTGGTTCAAGCTGATTCTGAATCTGGCCCAAGCTGCTTCGAGTTAGTCAAGCTGGTCTTGCTGGGAGCGCGCACGCCAAAGTCGGCTAAAGCGTGTTGAACTGGCATTGCTGGGAGCGCGCTCGCCAAGGTCGGCAAAGGCAGGGACGAGGCCACGTCCTGTTCTTTGTCTACTCGTTTTTGGTAGACAACCGGGGGCTTCAGGCGCGCTGCGAGCTTACTTTCTGTGCGAGAAAAGAGAGAAAGAGAGAGTTGTAGGAGCGGAGAATTCGAGACAGGTTTGGCTATCTTGGGCAGATTTTCGAAAGGACGGCTCTGTGCGCGTTGTTTGTAGACTACTTAAACGGCGGTGCAAGCGAAGCGGGATGGGAGGAGACAGCGAGCGGCAGTCCGTTCAGCGCGGGAAAAAGCCGGACGCCCCGACTGAGGCGTCTTTTCATGTCTTCGAGCATGTGAGTGCTCGTGAATGACGGTGGTTCCGAGGAGCATCGTCAATGCCGTCCAAGCCACATGGATTTCCTCGCCTCTGCCGACTACGCAAGAGCCCGCTTCGCCCCTTTTGCTGGCAGGACCCAGGTTCGCTTCACATCCGTGTAGTATTTGTTATTGTTATTGCCTGTTTATGGCGTGGGTCTAATATTTTTCGTGTTGAGAGATAAGGAATCTATATTTTATGGCATTATTTGTTTAGCACCGAGAACCCGGGTCTGTGCGTCCGTTAGTACTGTGTTAACGCAGAGGATGTGTAGCATCTGAGCTTATGTGAGAATGCCGCTAATACTAAGATAATAAATTGGATGCCGAGCTGGCTTTTCTGTAGAGTTTGGCTTGTTTACCTTGTGTATTATTTAAACTGGTACAACTGGTGGGGAAGTCCACCAACTTAACCAGCATGACCCAGCATTTGCCCAGCATTCACCCAACATTCACCCAGCACGAGCCAGCATCCTACCAGCTTGACCAGCACCGCAAGCTGGGCATGATGGAGCAATAACCCAGCATGAAGCTGGGATGCTAGGACTAGCTTGTGCTGATTTTTGTAATAGGGGATGCACTAACACATTTAGTAACGACAGCCAAGGATTTCTGGTTTCACTCGCCAAACCATGGGACGGCAATTTGTTGTAGAGACGTGAATTACACGCCTCGCATATCAAATACGTTGCTCCTTAAACGGCGCACTCGTCGGACCTGTTAATATCAATTACTTGAAACCTTTT
>JAZHYW010051600.1:0-38088 GCA_037355805.1 Ixodes ricinus
GTTTGTGTGGTACTGTGGCTTTCAAGCAGTGGGAGCCACTGTGTGCGTAAGGAATGAATTCAGTATGCTCACCAAGCAGGAACCGGCCGTCGCGTGCCAGCTGCCCTTGCTCGAGTTGGTTTCGGAGCCAGGAAAATTGCCACACGAAGGAGTCGTGCACCGACCCAGGGTACCGGGGTCGATGCACATTATTCGGCACTCGGCGTCACACACCTGAAAGTGAGAGAGATATCGACATGCAATCACCTGAATCCACAAGTAGTAGATTGCACTTATGGCTCACAAAGCAGTCGCAATTCCAGAACCTTTCAAGTTATTTTGTCTGACACATGCATGTCAACACACCTTCCTGGATGCAACGTACAACTACCTTCAATACAAAAAAAAGTATTTTATTTTTTATTTATTTATTTTTTTTGACGGAAGCTTGCACGTTTGAACAGATAAGTATTATTTTTGGGAGAAGCGTCTCACGGCTCACATGCTACGTAGAGCACATACTCACGCAGTCGTGAGACCCCCAGTCATAAAACGGCATATTTACACCGCATCGGCGTTACGTTTTTTTTTTTCTTCTACACATTTGGGACAAGTTTTGACAACGTAACATGAGTGTACTTACCACCATCACGTTGAGGGCGTAGAAGTACTTCCGGCACCAGTACGCCGCCTTCGTGACGGTGGGGTCGTGCTTGGACGGGCCGACGATGGAGACCATGGTCCCGTCCACGCAACCGATGACGCCGGGTATCCTGCCGAGCAGCCTGAAGCCCCTCTCCGCGTCGAACCTCTCGCTCGGCGTCTCGGGGAAGTGGATCCAGCCACGCTGGACCCCGAGACGACGCACGATAGCGACGGACACGGCGCGGACCGCAACGCTGACTGTCTTTTGGTCCCGCGCTACGTGTTCGTCGCTCGCCACCATGCCTTGGAAGCTCCCCGTGGCGTAGAAGCGCAGTGCACACAACACTTGAAGCTCCACAGTCATGACCGTCCACGAGCTACGCACTCTCCTCACCTCCGGTTCCTCGCGCAGTTCGTCGCACAACCACCGCACCACGATCTTTGGCAGGCGGTATTGCTTCCGGAAAATCTCCTCCGGGAGTTCGAATGCATCGCGGTGTTCTCGATACAGCCTTTCCGGCGAAAAAAAAAGCTCTATTAAAGAAAAAGTCGAACTAAGGAGACGGCGACGCCTTGCCGCCGAAAACATGGCTGCCAATGACACCTACTTCCGAGCAAGTACCTTTTGAAACGCACTCAGTACAAAACGAAACGTCACTTTGTTGTCACGTCCGGTAGCCGACTCCGCCCAGTTTTGCCGACTCCGCCCACATTTTTCTAGGGAAATTACGTCAGTTTTGCTTCCAACCAATCAGACGTGAAGACGTCACTTCCGTGTACTTTTAAAAGGAACATGTACAATGTCGAACCTAGCTATCCTGGTGTATCGGTCAACGCAAAGTCAAGATGTAACTAAATCCTCGGCATGGAGGCAGTGGACCCACAATGTCAAGATGTACATGGTCGAACCGTGCAGAAGGAGAGCGGAACGGTAGCAATGGAGTCACCGTGTGCTGGCTCACCTTAGAGCGCTGACATTGCAGACATGTTCGTGCCCAGCCACGTACATCCGCGTTGATGGTAGGCCAGATGTAGCGAGCTGTTATCAGGCGCTGTGTGGCTCGGATGCCTTGGTGACTGATGTTGTGGAGGTGGTCGAAAACTTTCCGACGAAGAGCTAGCGGAACAAAAGGTCGAGGACTGCTGGTAGACATGTCGCAGAGGATGGTACCGTTAGAATGAGGGAGAGGAACTGCCCTGAGTACCAAGGACTTCAGCATGTCAGGATGGGCAAGCGACTCCGGATCATCTTGTTGTGCGGCAGCAATGCTCTCGAAATCGACAGCTCCACGACTTGCCGAGACAGCGTCGACACGGGAGAGCGCGTCCGCCGCTGGGTTGTCTTTGCCTTTTACGTGGCGGAGATCAACCGTGAACTCGGAAATGAAAGCAAGTGGTCGTATCTCTCGGGAGCAGTAGGCGGTGTGGTTTCCATGGAAAGCATACGTTAGTGGTTTATGGTCCGTCAAGATGTGGAACTCGTGACCCTCAAGGATATACCTGAAATGTTTGACAGCGAGGTACACGGCAAGAAGTTCACGTCCGAACGTGCTGTAACGTGTTTCGGCGGGCTTCAGTTTCTGGGAAAAAATACAAGTGTTCGCCACTCGCCGTCAAGCATCTGTTGCAGGACAGCTCCGGCAGCAGTGCTGGAGGCGTCAGTCATGAGACGGGTGGGGGCTCCAGGTTGCGGATAGAAAAGCAGGGCTGCATTGGCCAAGGCTTCTTTAACGTTGGAAAAAGCAGACGCAGCTTCTGCGTTCCATGGAACTGCTGATGACGGCCCTTTGGTGGTTCTAAGAAGATCAGTCATGGGCTGAATCATTTCAGCACAATGCGGAATGAATCTACGATGGAAATTGATCAGGCCCAGAAACTCGCGAAGCTTGCGAAGTGACGTGGGTTGGGGAAACTCGCGGATTGCCCGGACTTTGTCTGCGAGTGGTAAGATGCCCCTTGACGTAACGCGATGGCCCAGAAAGTCCAGTGCATCAACGCCGAAAACGCACTTCTTCGCGTTGATGACGAGACCGTACTCCTGCAGCCGGTCGAACAACAGTCGCAGGTGTTGCTCGTGTTCTTCCGGAGAGGTGCTGGCTACGAGGATGTCATCAACGTACGCGAAAATGAAGTGAAGTCCTCTGGTGACTTCGTTGATAAGGCGTTGGAACGTCTGCGCGGAGTTTCGCAGGCCAAAGGGCATCCTTACGTATTCGAAAAGTCCGAACGGAGTAGTGATGGCGGTCTTGGCCACGTCCGCTGGCTCTACGGGAATCTGGTGGTAGGCCTTTATCAGGTCTACCTTGCTGTAGATGTTGGTACCAGCCAGTCCAGCGGAGAAATCGTGAATGTTCGGCAAAGGGTACCGATCAGGTACCGTGCATGCATTCAAAGCGCGATAGTCTCCGCATGGTCTCCAGTCATTCGGGTCCTTTTTCGGGACCATATGTAGTGGCGACGCCCAGTTGCTGGAAGACGGGCGGACGAATCCGAGCTCCAGCATATGTTCGAACTCTCGACGCGCGATGTTCAGTCGCTCGCCAAATAGGCGGCGAGGACGCGCGGAGACGGGCGGGCCACTGGTGATGATGTGATGTGTCACACCGTGCTTGATTGGTACCTCCGCATTGCAGGGCCGGGTTATGGCAGGGTATTCTGTGAGGAGGGCTTCGTACCTCGACGTCGTCGCCAGGGGACGCATCGGGAAGCGTTGAATGACGATAGGATACCCTGGATGGTCAAGGATGTGGTGGCATCGGTGAGGCTTCTGCCACGGATGTTGACGGATAGGCCGAAGTTTGCCAGGAAGTCCGCTCCCAGTATGGCTTGACGGAGATCCGCGACAACGAAAACCCACCGGAAAAGTCGCCTTAGTCCTATGTCGACGGTTAGGGATCTCTGGCCGAAAGTGGCAATTGCCGAGCTGTTGACGGCTTGTAGGGGCGCGGTATGTTGCGCTTGCTGACGGTCAAGTCGTGACGCAGGCAAGACGCTCACCTCGGCCCCGGTGTCCACTAAGAAGCGGTGACCAGAGATTTTGTCAACAACGTAGAAAAGGCGGCTTGTGTGTTGGCCCTCGTCACTCGCCGCTGCTAGTGCCGGGCCTCGGTGTTTTCCGACCAGGAGCATGGTTGATGGCAGTGTGTGGCCCGTTCCGCGTAACGCCGGTGGTACCAGCACAGGGCTCTGCTGCTTGACCGCGAGGCTCGTCGCGAGGATGAACGGGCGTGAGGGGAGCCGCGTCTGGATTGTCGAGGTCTCTCGTCTGACGCTCTCATGGCGGCAACAGCGCAGGAAAGCTCTGCTATGCTTGCCTTGATCTCGGCGACTGTTGCTTGCCAGGGCTGAGGCTCGTAAGGCTCGTGAGATGCCACAGCAGCAATAGAAGGGGCTGAATATTCAGCAGTCCGATCCGCCAGCGTGGCAAGGCGATCTAGCGGCATGTCGTCAGCAGCTGCAAGAACCATGCGCATTCCTTGCGGAAGTTTTTGAAGAAAGAGCTCCCGCAGTATACGGTCTTGGGAATCGGTGGCTTGGGGACCCAACAACTGTCGCATTTGGTGGAGAAGTTGTGATGGGCGGCGATCTCCTAGCTCCTGCGCTGTCAGCAGCTGCTGGATTCGTGACCGCTCCGATGCCGTTGTTCGTTCGAGCAGAATGCTTTTTAAGTGATCGTAAGCGTCCTCACGCGGTGGCTCCGTCAGCACGTCGTCGATTTCGTCGGCCACGTTTGGCGGCAGAGAGGCGACGACGTGGTAGAATCGTGAGAGCTGGGTAGTGATGCGCCGAAGATGAAACTGCGCCTCGACTTGGGTGAACCAAACTCGCGGGTTCTTCGGCCAAAAAGGCGGAAGGCGCAAGTTGATGGTTGCGAGGTTGGCGTCAGAGGACTGAAGTGGCGTGTCGTCGCCAGTGTGAGCGTTGCCTTGATCCATGTTGGTTGAGGCTGCTAGAGAAGGCGACGGGGAGCCTTCAGATTCCGGGTCACCAATTGTGGGGAAAAGAACACGACCGAATCGATTGGTGTTCGGGCTCCGACTGGCCGCACGTTTTTATTTTCGCGTGACCCGCGTCACGGAGCTCGTGAGCCGAGCTCCGTGCTGCGGCCATTGTTGCGGGCTCCTACACGCATCATTCCAGAATGCGGTCAGGATGCAAGTTGATACCTTCTTAGAACTTTTGCGCCATTACCTATCAGCCACGGTGGTAGCCTACAAAGATCGCCACTACGTGCAGAGAAGCGGCGTGTGCATAGGACACAAAGTGGCCCCTTCCTCGGAGCGTGCGGGCTTGCCATCCAAAAAAGCATTAAGGATTCGAGAATCGTGGCGATATTTAGGTATGTAGATAATTTCTTCATTTTATGTACTACAGGAGCTGACGATCATATCGACGGGTGCATCAACCAAATCCTGAGGAATTTTCAGCAGTCATGCATGGGGCTCATTTTCACGCATGAGCTTCCAGTGAGGAAGACTTTCAGGTTTCTTGGTTTGGTTTTGGAGTTCAAAGTAGGTCATGTGTGCTGGAGATATCAAGCCCGTTCAGGCGAAGGGTTTCTCCCCTTCTCGTCGAAGCATTTAAAATGTGCTAAGCAGGAAGTAGCTGTCACAGCCCTGTTTTCTAGCCTAAACAAATCATGTGAGAATCAGATCTCCCGAAGCTTTGAGTTACAAATATTCAGACTCGGGGACGCGGGCTACCCACGAAACGTAGTTGCCTCCGTGTGCGAAAGAATTTACCGCACTATTAAGACGACATGCGGATGCAGCAAAAGAAGACAAAAAGACCGTTTGTGGTAGTCTCATATATTCATGGGATTACACATAGGTTAAAAAAGATGGCAAATCGGCACGACGTACAAGTGCTCTGTTCAGAGCCAAATGAGGCCTATTAGTGGTGCCGCTAGGTCAATCAGGGTCAAACTAGCAACAGCAAGAGGCCTGGAACCACTCACAGGACCCTGTATGCCCAGTGTGACAAGGAGGTTATATACCACATACCCCTACCATACGGCCGCGGTTACATCGGGCAGACCGGGCGGTGTATACATGATAGGACTCTGGAACATGGCAATAGTTTAAAAAACTTGACCGCAGCAGGTCACTTATTTCTACATTGCCGTGACTGCAAGTGCAAGGCAAGCTTAGACAAAGTTACCATCATGGGGCACCATCGGAACTGGTTTGCACGTGAGGTTTTAGAATCTTTAAAGTTCCTGTGAGGTGCAAGTACCGCCCACAAGTGGAAAGACAAGCAGGATGCCCTAGATTATAAATGAGAAAAAGGAAGTGAAGCAAGCTAGGTTTTGATTGATCCCAGCCTCTCGATGAAGTGTTTAATTAAATGCTTTTTGCAGTCCAGCGGTTGAATGCGTCTTTCTTGTTCTTCTCACATTTGTATGGTTTCGTTTGTTCAGCTGGTGTCTTCTAAATAAGTATCAAGATCAACATGGCACAAAACACACACGAAATACAGTGTAACAGAACACAAGAGTAGGTACGCCCAATGTCAAAAAGAGGTTATCTATAAGATTCCCATGACGTGTGGGACATGTTATATAGGCCAAACAGGACGCTGAATAAGCGATAGATCAAGAGAGCATCCTGCAACTTTACGACCCTTAACAGTAGCAGTTGACCTAGCAACTCACAGCCGTGCATGTGAATGTGAAACAAAAGTAGAGGAAGTTGACATCGTGGGAAGAAACAGAAACCAACTCGCGCGTGAATTACTAGAGGCCCTAGCCAAGAAGTGCAAGGGGGGGGGGGGGAGTGTGTCCATGCCCCTTCAGTTGCACTCCTCCAAAAGGAGGAAGCGTTCCTGTGGGTATCTACGGAATCCGGGCAAAAAAAAAAAAAAAGAAAGAATACGCAACCGCCTCATCCTCAAAAAAAAAATTGAAATGCGATTAAGAAAACAAAAAACACTTTTTAATTAAGCAATAAAAAAAGAAATTATTAATTACTGGTAAAGAAAAAAAAGCATTAAACAGTTACAACTCCAGCAGTGTGAATGGTGTTGTTTTGAGTGTGGTGAAAGATTTGTTCTACTGGCCCATTGAAAGCAATGATTCCACTAGCCCAGCTTACGCCCTTGAGAAGGTGTGATGCCGGACGTCGTATGGATGGTAAGCGGGCTCCCGGGGAAGGACCCTGGACTGTAGATGCCGGACGGCACAGGAGCTTCTCGATGTAACTTTGTTGTCCCAGGCGGGGCCGAGGGCCATTCGGCGTAAATCATCTCAGCTCCACCTTGCGCAAGCTGCACTGTCGGTAGATGTGGCCGCCAACCCAGCAGTGGTAGCACATAAGGTGTTGGTTGGCCGTTCAACGCACGTCGATTTCCCGGTGTGCACGGTGCGCCTGGCACGCGTATTGGGCCTGATCGTCCTGGCGTCGGTCGTACTACGGCGCAGGAGACTGAATTTAGGGCAGCGCGACATAGGCGCGAGGAAGAGGTGGTTGCCATGTGGCCTTGGCTGAGTAAGTTAGCATGGGTTCATTGGGGGCTGCCACGCTGATGGCAGGCTCTGGTTCGACGGCTCTCTGGACTTCTTCCCGCATGACCTCGGTGGTGGAGAGGGAAGCTGGTCGGTCAGCGGCGGGTAGAAGCTTTTGGAGCTCTTCCCGAACGATGTCATCAATAATCTGGCAAATGTAGTCTACACCGACAATGTCCAAATCAAGCCGCAATCTCGGGACAGTTGACGTAACAGGGGTGCCGACGGGTTGGTGGTAGTGGCTTGCTGGGGCCGACAGTGCACACCCTATTGTCTGAGGCTTCCGCCTCAAACCAAGGAGGAGAGGCTTCCGCCTCCCCTTGGGTTATCATGTAATTTAAATAATCTAAATAATTACAGGCCTAATTCACTGACTAGTGTTTCATACAAGCTTTTGAAGCATATCGTTTTTAACAACAGAATGTCCCATCTGGATAGCAATACCTTGTTGTTCTCTAACCAGCATGGTTACCTTACCAACGATCTGCATTTCTATCTACATTCTTCCAAACAAGCAGACGCAATCTTCATAGACTTTTCAAAAGCCTTCGACGGGGTCCCCCAAAACAGAATAATATCCTCACTTATACATCTATACGTCAAAAGTAGTATTGCCTTCTGGATTCAAGCTTTCCTGTCACAATGTACATAATCTGTGATCGTCGATAATGTCACTTCCCCTTTCCTGAAAGTCATCTCTGGCGTCCCTCAAGGTTTTGTTCTAGGGCCACTACTTTTCCTAATTTATCTGAATAATATTGCGTCGTCATTATCCTTTACCGTCCGATTATATGCTGACGACTTTGTGCTTTATCGAAATATTTCTTTCATATGTGACTACATAGCCCTGCAACAAGATCTGGAAGCCTTAACGTCTTGGTGTCTCCATGGCTCATGATAATCAACACAAAAAAAAATCTTAAATAATATAATTCTCAAGATTATAGAACAAAGTAGCTTTCATATTATATTTCATCTGGCGTCAATGGGCGGGTGAACAAATTGAAATATTTAGGTGTGTACCTCTATGAAGACTGATTATAGAAGAGTCACGTCACTACATTTTAGAGCGCAGCTCTTCGGCGCCGTTTGCGGCTTGAGCGGCGTCGCCGTCGCCGTCGGCGTCGCCGCCGGCGTCGGTGTCGGCGTAACCGCAAGGTCACGAACCCCCTGGTCACGTGACCCCCCAGGTCATGTGACCGCCCGAGGTCACGTGACCCCCCCCGCGCCTTCCCCCCCCTCCTCAAGACCTGCACTCTAATTCGGCGTTACACGGAGTTGTAAACGGCTTTCATTTTTTCAAAGCTAACAAAACATTAGTATTGATAAGAAGGCATCCTTTTTTCGCAAACTCTTTTCCTAAACTTTAAGCATATATTACACTAGTCAGAACTAAGCTGGAGTATGCCTCAGCGATAGGGAACCCTCATCAAAGTTATTGCAACAAGCTGCAACCAACTGGAAGCTCTCCAAAATCGTGCCACTCGTTTAATCACTCGTAAACACTCTAGGAAAAGCCTCTATTCTGTAAAGCAGTCCATATCCACACAAAGTATCCATACAATGTCTGGACACTCGTAGAAAAATACACCGGCTCTCTTTCATGCAAAAGTTGTCCTATAACCCGTGGTCTCTTCAAATCTTTATTTCACCGGCCCATCATATTTCCTCTCGTCTCTACCAACACTGTAAATTTAAACCCATTTTTGGCGAAAACCAACACAATGAAATGCTAGCTCTTCCATTATGCATATCAGAACGGTATAGCTTGCCCACAAACTTGACAACGACCATTGACCATAAATGTTTTTCGCAGTGGATTTCTGAAATGCTTGAATAATGTTAATATAATGATGTTTCTAAAGCTTTTCTTTTTTTCCCCATTTTTTGTAGTGTTTTGTTGCCTTTTTTGAGCCTTGAATATGACACCCTTTTATTGAATGCCTCCCTCTTGAGGCCCTTAAGGTAATGAAAATGAAATGAAATGAAATGAAAGTCGTCAACAGTCGTTGGGGGTGTCGATCAAGACCGCCAAAGATCTAACTCTCCACGCCTCTCATGAGGGCGCGCAGCTGCTTCTCATCGGTGGCTTGAGGTTCACCACCGGCACGTAGGCGCCGGACAACATCTACGAAGCTGGCAACGCTTTCGTTTGTTCCTTGATGTCTGGTCCCATGATCGTCGGCCCGCTGTCTACGGTGTTGATTCGTGAATGTCTCCTTCAGGCCGGCGATACAGGTGTCCCATGACGTAAGTGAAGACTTGTAGTTCTTGACCCATTGAGATACCACAGGCGTTGCTCTGTGGTATCTCCATTACGGAGGGTTACAGGTTCATAGCGCACAAATCAGTCCTCCACATCCTCGTTGTCCTCGCCATGGAAGGTCGTCGGGGTTCATTGGGCAACGGACAAGTAGACGAAAGCTGGAGCGTTTCTCGGCCTGCGCCGACGAGGTGTTCATCGTCCGGGTCGCTGACAGCTTGGCCTTGGAAGACAGGGAGCCGAATTCAGGAGGTAGGCCTTAAATCCAGCGGCTTCCTGTGGTCTCGGCAGTCTCTGGGGGTGGTCATTTTGAATCGGGATTGGGCTTGCGCTGCGAGGCCTTGGAGGGTACGCCTCATGGGCTGCATTACCCCGCACCTCACCGCTGCTTCTCAGTCCGGCGCACGCGCCTACGCCAACATCGCTTCGAGAAGACTCTTTTTTAAATTTCTAGGCACGGCTTTTTTTTAATAAACAATTCACTGCATTTATAATCTCCGATCAAAGCTCAGACAAAAGGAAGCTCTGTAAAGTTTGTAAATCAACACACCGGGCTTAACCAAGTAGAGTTCGGCTTTAAATTTTCATTAGTTCAGTTTGCATATATGTGCCGTCACAACTCAAGAGATTGACAAGATGAAACTATACGCATACACATGTTACTTCTCATAAATCTTATGACTGTTTGTCTCGCTCTTGAAATCAGTTCAGGTTCACGAGTTGATTGCTGCGGTCATCACGTCAACCCACTACAGAGGGGGAACGGAAATATCTAAGTTGTTAGCGCAAAATACATTTTACAGAAGCAAAGTTTCAATTTTCAGCCCCTCGCTTAACAGTGCACGTCATTCTTGTAAATATAGCGTGCAGCGTCCTGCTAAATCTAGCGGTCTTACAGTTAGCCAAATATGGCCGGATAACAGTCAGATTGAGCCGGCTGCCGTTCCACTAAACTGGGCAAAATACAACTATAGGCCGCGTGGTGACATGTTCAGTGCCACTATGAGTTACGTGATCCCGTGGCTGGTGTCATGAGTCACGTTGTGACGTGTCTGGAGCTACACAGACTGTCGGGGTTATGTGGTTGATACCAGTGTGAGTCAAGCATTTTTGTGTTTGCTGCCACTATCAATCACACGGTAACCTGCTTCATGCCACCTAAATTCCAGTGGTGACATTCTTGTTCCAATATGGGTCACTACCACGTGATCCATAGCCAGCAGGTTGCGATAAATGCCAGCGGGCTGCGATATATTCATCGATTGTTTTTTCGTGTGACGCTAGAACTGATCAATGAATATCTTGAAGGCCTTTAGCTTTTTAGATCTGTATAAACTAGTTCAGCATTACATTTTAACTGCCGGTTGTTCTGAGATGTTAACACGTCATAGAGAACAACTATATAAAAAGTCCAATAACATATTTTACTTAATTGGTTAAATTACCCACGCGTTATTTCCTCATCCCTCATCTTTCGAGATTAAGAGTTACATGGTCAAGACGGCTATCGTGTAAATCATTTTATTATGTTTTTTTAATAATCTTGCAACACTTTGCATCTGCGACAAACAAGCATTGGCAAAATATATAATTGAAAGTTTCCGAAATATTTACTTGAATATAAGGAAAATGCACTTACGCCTGCGCCAGCAGATTCATATGTCATTGAGTAGCACCTGATTCCTAGGGGTTCCCTCGCCGCCTTGAATTCAGAGATGACGACGTGGTATTCAAGAGTGGCCAAGGACATTGAAGGAATCACCACACTGTTCCGCAAATTTGCGTTCAGAGCCGTCTTCACCACTTGCTCCTTCGTTTCCGTATGCCGCAAGAAATATGATCACAGAAACAAAAAAGTTAATTTTCAATGTCAAGAATAACACGGCAAAAAACTTATGCAGATAAAAACGGCAATATAGGCGTCACTTTCTATATGGTTGTTCTGGTGCGTGTAGTTGAGTTTTCGTTATACCCTGTGAGTTTACATATGCGAGCTATCACAGGAGGCGACGGAGTGAATTCAGTGTCCTGCTTCACGAGCATGCGTGAATTAATTATAAGGCCTCTGATACTGACATGAATTACTCGCAAAAAGCAAAAGTAGAAAGAAGAGCGGGTTAAGTTCCATTATTAAGTAAAGACCCCGTCATAAAGAATGCTTTAATAACAGACAGCACAACACAGCTGAACTGTAATGTGTCGTGTTGTCCATTATTTTATTCTTCCTTGTCTGACGACGAAATTCTTCGACACTACTTGACTCGAAACTTCATTGAAATTCTAATTGCAGCCGGTTGAGCGGTTCATATTTTGTAATCGACACAAACCTACACTCGACGGAGGAAGCAATAAAAAACGTTTTCCAAAATCTCAGGTTAGCTGGGAAGCTACCTCAAAAGTTTGCTCATAACTCGCTTTTTTGTACGGTCATGGCGGTCGACAGATCGTTCAGTGAGTTCATCGGTTTTGTTCTTAAAACCGACAAACTTCTCTCCTGCACAACAGCGAAGGTTAGAGCATTACAGTTCCACGGCGTCGTTTTAAAAATCGTATGAACGCAATGAAGGTGTTCAAAGACCAGAATTGTTTTGCGTTACTGCATTGCAAAAGTGATGGCGGCGGGCATCTTCAAGTCCCTGGCGCGGGAGGAGTTCGAGCACACCCGTGTTCTCTGGTCTCTCCAATGCTCGAACTCTTGGTTGCTCTTCAGTTCTAAGGCGCTGGAACATTGTGGCGCACGGTAATTTACGACTTATTAAATGTGTCGCAACATAGAGTGTCCTGCCTTTGGGAGGGTGTCGCGGCTCATCGCCAGCACGTTGTTTCGTCGTCTTCTCATGTTTTCGGGAAGCGTTACGGAGTGCGACATTGTAATGATAGGCTTCTGTACCCTCAGCCTATCGAGTGAAACATTTCTTGTTCAAGCCCTGTATGTGCAAAACTGGAAAAAAGAGGCAAGTTCGCGTTTATGGTAAATGCCCATTCATACAGCAGCATTCGACTACGCTCGACTACCTAGGCTACGATTGGCTGTCGTACAGGTAATGCATCAAGAAGCGTGCTGCCAATGAATGTTATGACGGCTTACGTTGAGTTACTTTCGCGATACATACGGACATCCGTGTTTTCGGAGTGGCAACCAATTCTAGGAGCAACAGGCCGACGGCGATGACGCGAGTCGGGACACTAACGCAGTGCTGCACAAGAAACGAATATATTTATTTGAATCCACACTTTTAAATAAGCCAGCGACTTGTTAGTATTGTGTTGAGAAAGAGGATGCAAGGCACGAGGTTTGCACGCGCTAAAAAGCATATCACTTTTCTTAGGTTTCTGATAACGCCGTGTCCTCACACCAAGACAGTGAAGTCGGCATCATAGGCACGAATCTGCTTATAAGATATGGGGGGGGTTTCTAGAAGCAGTTGGTTGTGCTGGTACCAGAACATACCTCTTGTTAGAAGCACCTGACGAGCGGTGCGTGCAAGCGTAATTTTTGTGCAATGAAGTACGGTGACGAGCTTTGCGCACGAATCACCTCGCAGTCACCTGGCTTGTAGCATTCGTTCTCCTCTGCGTGGTATGGAAAGTCCCTATACGAAGTCGTTCTGCAAAATGTGTCGACTGCCGTGACAAAGAATTGCGTGTGTCAGTGTTTCCGCTTGCCTTCTCTATGCTACAGAACATAAACTTTCCGAGGTGATCAATCAAATGATGCATCTCGCGCCTTCCAGATAGAAGAGCGCTCTTGGCGTACACCCAGGTGTCTACCACCAGGTTGGTGTGCGCACACGTCTTCAAGTCAATGAAGTTTAGACTGTGGTTAACGGTGAGGTGCCCAAAGCGAACGTCAGCTGCTAGATCCGAATCTCAGCACTATCCTAAAAATCAATGATAATTGTTGTTTCTATAACGTATTGTTTCCGCACAAAGCCTCTTTAGGGTTGTAGCGTCAGGAGTCTCAACAGGCACAAGGGAGCAGCATCTGCAGTTGTGCTCCATAGAACGGACCATCCATTGACCACTCCACAACACCCACAGTTGTACTATCATTACCCAAGCATACTCTTATCGAGCTATACATTCCCGTCATTGCCGCCAATCGTCTCAGGATGCAAAAAGACAGTATTTTCCACGACTTTATAACACTTGCGTATCAAATCAGTTACCCTCTTGTTTGCGACATGTGCCTCCTACTGAATGATGGCACACGACAGGTTGTGTCACCAAAACTAGGCAACTAATGTGAGCTGAAGAAGCGTCTGGTGTGATCCCTCGAAGTAGCAACGGCTGCGTATGGGGATTTCGCGTTGGGACTGAACATTTGAGGGCTTCCTAAGAAGTTGTTATTTGCCAAGATTCTGCTAGTTCAGTGGGAGCACAGTGTCAGTTATGTCACCGCGGTGATGGCTTGTGAGTGGATTGGCCAGTAATCGTCTTTGTTCAACAGTTTTTTTTAAGTGCTTGATCTGGTTTTATACTATTGATTGATTCAAGTGTTGCGATTTTTTTATATTGTAACAGTCATGTTCCTTTCTTATACAAGGTTATTTCATCTACTGTTATTTTATTACTATATTTGACGCTGTTGAGCTGAAGAGGAAGGCCAGTTGTTCGAAGTATAACTTTAAATATAAGAGAGTCGGTTTGTGCACATTTTAATTGCATCTCTTTTGCCGCAACTGCGGTAGGCCTAAACATAAGTTTTGCAAATTAACGTAGAAATAGAGCTGTAAACTTAAATAGAGAAATTGTAATTAAGAGCTCTTAAATTACACTGATTGGTTCAAAAATTTGTTTATACCTTTTAGACGACTTCATATTATGTCCTGAGACTACACAATCAGTATTTTGCTATAGAGTCGCTTATAATATTAATATGGCCATTAAACTCAAATCTTCGAAATCCAAACAGAAACATAAGCACAGAAGCTCATGGCAGGAATCCAGCTGGCTTACTTCAACCACGTTTTTGGCTCCGCTTTTTCGGTTAGTAAAGCAGACGGTCAGTTGGAAGAAGCTGCGTGTACTGTTTTAAGGCCCGATTGTTTCGCACACATATCCCTCCAGCTCGGTGTTCTGCGCTTGAAGATTAACTGGCGGGTACCACGAACGATAGTTCCGAAGCAGCGTCCCCGCGTCCTTTGCACTGTTTTCCCGTCGTGCGCCGCCATCGCGTCGTCCAGCTGTCGATTAGAGCTGTGCACGGGCACTTTTTGATTCCAAATTCAAAAAGAAAGTTGGCTTCGTAAGTAGAAAATTCATCGCCCGTCACAAACTTTATTTAACGCACTCATATCCTCATCCACGCGATGAAATATCACTTGTCGACAAAACGATCTGTCGATGAATCGTCCTTTGACAAAACAATTGCCACCTGTAGAGCACCTCTTTTTTGGGCAGTATTACCTTTCGTATTCTCCGGTGTTGCTCAAGTCTTGCTGAGTCAAGCCTTGCGTTTTATTGTAGGTGTCGTAAATAAGCTCGATCTCAACTGATATACCGAAGACTTATTCCTTCTTGAATAATAATATTGATAAACTTGAAATCGTATTGTACATTTTATAATTATATATATAAACTTTTTTGTTTAGCAATGTGAAACAATTTTTTGCTAGTTGCTCAGGATTTCGGTAAGCCTGATAAGCGTGGCAGCGAAGCTTGAGGAGCCGAGGGTGAAAGACGAGGCAGAGGCACGTAGCAGGTGGTCGGTGGAGAAGCCACGAGCTAGCTCGAGAAAGTGCAAGCTGAGCAAGGATGAAGCTTGGCAGGAACGTCGGAGCCGGGCTGCCCGGCCTGGCCCACGGCGAACCCCGGAGCGGTCCACCAGCGAGGTCTGGAACAAGACCGGTGGAAACGGCGAGCCTTGGCCATATGAGCTGGGCTATGCCGATCGCGGGGTGGTTCCGCAGCGAGGCTCGAGCATTCATAGCCCGGGACAGCCAGCCTACGCAGCGCTGGCGTGCGAAGGACGATCCGGAAGCCTGGACACGGACTCCGACTGTGAGCTCTGATCGAAGGGCGACAACAATGGTCGGCGTGCCTGGACTGCCGGTTCTCGACGACGGGCAACCGAGAGGTAGAGTAAGCCCATTCGCTGTCTTCTCGTTGTTATGTCACTCCTGGGTGACGGACGGCGACTATGAGTATAGGGATTTCTACAAAAAGAACGTACATTAAAATGGCGCATCCAACGTGGGGCCCGTTCGGTACGCTTCTGCTCCCAGTCGTCTCTAGGGTGGGCCACGGATTCGTTGAGCGGGTTGTTCAGTAACGCTAACGATGCCCGTTGAGACAAAGTATGTTGGAATTTTGGCGACTTGTCTGACAGCCGAGCTCAACAGGTGTCTCCACGAATCGAGTACTTAAAGGGCTCGAAGGACGAGGTGGCGGACGCACTTTCTAGGGTATCCCATTAATATGGTTGGCAGGAGACGAAGAGCGCGGTTAAGATGTAAGAAAGTCGTCTTCAGGAGGCAGAGGAGAGCCACAGCATGTTTGCTGGAAGGCAGGATAGCGACTGGAAGGAGGAAAATAGCCAGGACTCATTTTATATCTAGAATTTAAGCTTGGGGTGATGCGGTGAGGCAAGTAAGCGCTTGTCGAGGCCTGAGGTGCAGGCGGCTTTTTGTCACTGGTTGTCAGAAAGACTGCGGGAATAGCAGTTGACACCGGGAACACTGGCGGACGAGATTGTCAGTGGGGTTCGGGTAAACTGGCGGAAATTGCGGTTGACACCGGGAACGCTGGCAGGCGAATTAATGAGCACTATAATTTGTAACCGCTGGGCCAAGACGGCTAGTTGCTTCGCGTCGCTCCAACAACCGACCAAGGGCAGAGGGAAGACTCTCGCTTGAGGGGGGTCGTTCCAAGAAAGCTACGAAATGTTTTATATGATTATTTCTCGACTTCACTCTGGCCGGTCGTGGCAGTGACAGTAAGACTTTTACTGAGTTATGTCGCGTCACAACCTGGCCGGGGATGAGGTGGTACACATTTAGGTTGTTTGCAGCTGTCCAGCTTGCCTTGAGGCGTAAACGATTTAATGGGGCTTGCTCGCTGAGCTCCCGCCCCCTCCGAGGACCAATCAACCCCTAGACCTCGTATACACGTGGACGGAACGGGACGCTGACGCATACATCAAGTAGCACATGGTATATGTAGCCGTTGCGGAACGCGTGTATAGTATGGTGAACAGAACAGCGCGCAAAAAGACAAGGACAGAGTAAAGGAACATGCAGGACACAAGAGCGCTGACTCGCAACTGAATTTATACATAAAAAAGAAGAGAAGGTCGTGCGCTGTTCTGTTCATCATGTCATCATACCACACCTCGCCCAACTTACAACACTGCTGCGTGTATAATACATGGCCATCCCGCCAAAGGCTTTGGATCCCTTCGTTTGCGCAAAAGATGGTCTAGGTTTACACTATCGCTACCTGTTCTGATAGAAATTCACGCTTTGAGCAACGCAGCTAGTGGTTTTGCCGCATCGCTTGCTATGGGGTGAGAGGGGCACCCGAGGTGCCAGGACGCGAGCGTCGTGTCATACCTTCTAGGCTTACTTGGCGAGATACAAACGAGGAGGCTTGCCCGGTTTACATCGCTGACTTTTAAAGGATACTACCGTTGTCGCGATAGGGAAGACTATGTATAACATGGGGTTGCGGTACGATGCGAAAAATACCCTGTTCTTGGCGACCTCAGGAGCGAGCTCTGAAAGCGGACTTGGTGAGTTAGCCGCATGGTACATGAACCCGTCGGCAAGCAATTTGGCGGTGGAGGCTATGGCCACTGCCACAATCTGCGGTAGAGAATTTGTTCGTTTTGTGTTGTTTTAGCACTTTGTTCTGCGCAGAATGGCTTCTTGGAAAGACGGCCATAAATGGCATTACTCAGGAAGCCCACCGGGAGGGAAGACGGGACCATTCGTTTCCCCCAAGTGCTCAGGGTGGCTGACAGTTGTTCGGCCTGACGATCGGTTCAGGCGGGCAGTTCTAAACCCGCTTCGACCTCTAAGCGGAACGGGGCAGGTCCGTCCGCGTCGGCCGCACCAGCTTAGAGCAGGCCCACTGCTGCATCGCTGTGAGTGGAACAGCAAGTGACAGACGGGCTGGCATTGTCTGCAGGCTTTGCTAGCCACCACCACCTACGCCGCTTTCGGACGCTGCAAAGTGGGCACTCCGGCAACAGCAACAGCGGCCGCCCATTAAGCACAGCATCTCCCTAACGCCCATAAAGTTCCCCGAAGTCCGGGCCTTAAGGGGGAGAGTGTGGAGCAGAGGGTGAAGCAGGAGACATAGGGCACGTGACAGGCGGTCGGCGGTGAAGTCCCGAGCTTGCGCGAGAGAGTGCTAGCTGAGCGAGGCTGAAGCCTGGCAGGAACGTCGGAGCCGGGCTGCCTGGCCTGGCCTGCGGCGAACCCCGGAGAGGTCTACCAGTGAGGTCTGGAGCAAAACCGGTGGAGAACGGCGAGCCCTGGCCATATGACCTGGGCCATGACGATCCCGGCGTGGTTCCGCAGCGAGACTCGGGCATCGATAGCCCGGGACAGCCACGCCCATGAAGCGTTGGCGTGCGAAAGACGCATCCGAAGGCCTGAACACGGACTCCGACTGTAGCCCTGATCGACGGGCGACAACAAGGGTCGGCGTGCCTGGACTGCCGGTTCTCGCCTCGCGCAACCGAGAGGCGCGGTAAACCCGTTCGCTGTCTCTTCTCGTTCTTATGTCACTCCCTGGGTGACGGCCGGAGCGTATACCGATCGGGCGGCGATTATTATTAGACGGATCTTCATAAAGAACCCCACAAGCTCAATGCTGATTGAGTAGCGAGTAAGGTCACGTAACCAGAAAAATTTGGTGAGGAGGAGCTCCACCACCCTGTAACGCACTGAGGGAGTGGAGCAGGGCAGTATGAAACGCTCTGGATGTCGGTCATGTTTTTCAGCGCGAATAGCAGCAATATCTCTTCTTTCTAAGAACCACCTTCAAGTGTTCACTTGGTTCGCGTTAAGCTTTTTGATGAAGAGCGCCGTGAATGAAGGTGTCAGGCAAAACAGGCTACCTGATCTGCTAAACGTTCTTCTGAAAACAATATCTGGTATACTTTCAGGCAACTCTGTCGCATACCTGGACCTCAAGTACCCTGAAACGTTTGTAATTCTAGAACGTTTTACATATGCAACACAATAACATCTAGGAGTTCGCCGTAAATGTTTCGCAGGTACTTCTTCCACTCGGAGTTGGAAATAGTAGTTAGTAGACCTGCTTGCTGTAGTTCGTTTTAGCTTAAACGGGCACTGCAGCCAACGTTACTGGACCAAGCTCAGTTTTGCAGCTCCCTAATATTTTCTGCAGAGGTGAGTAGCCCAGGCTGCGGTTCACGAGAACTAACTGCGCTGCAGTCGGATCTTACTTTCCTCTCTCGCGCGTCGTCTCACTACCACCGCGTTGAGAGCTTTTTTTTATTTCCATGTGTGTAATAGCAAAAAAAGACGATGAAGATGAAGTGTAATACACCACAAAGATCAGAGAATTAGTGCATTCTAAGCGTTCCTTTTTGAGTCTTTGAAATTTATTTTTGTGCGCGTCTGTTTCCTTGCGTTGTGAAATGTTACTATGAATCACAAACTCGCCCAAGTTGAAGTTTTTCTTTTCAAACTTGGCGGGGCTGAGACGATCCGGAAGAGTCGACGGCAGCGCTGCTAGTTCTTGTGACCACCACAGAGACCACGTCGCGGGCGGGCTGTGAAACTGAGCTTGCTCCAGTAACGTTGGCTGCAGCGATATTCATGATGATAGACGTCGCACAAATAGACAGAACACACGAGATAAGAAGCGAACGGAAGAAAAGAGCGTACTCACAACTGAAATGTATTGCGTGAAAAAAAGAAGATGAAGGAAGTTGACAGAGACACCGGCACGTGGGCATACAACCCAGTCACGCCCAAAAGACCGCAAAAAGTTTAATTTTTTCGCTACGCGCCACCGACTTGACTGTATTGTATGCCCACGTGCCGTGTCTCCACCAGTTAGGGTGCCTACATGTCTGTCTGTCTCAGGGTGAAGACATCCATTGTTGCACTGAATGTGCCAGCGCGTGACGCTGTCGCGCACTCGGTGCGTGACCTGGGCAACAAAGTGGCGTCTATGCATTGGCCAAAGCTGCGCGCTTGAGCTGAGGGACACCGCATTGCGCGCATTTCAAAATGCATGAAAAAACGACTGGCCGTGAAAATGGCTGAGATGTCACCACTCAAGCAAAAGCTCGCGTGTGTATGAAGGCACTCTAATACATCTTGCATCATCTTCCTTTTCTTCACGCAATACATTTCGATTGTAAGTGCGCGCTTCTCTTCCGTTCTCTTCTTACCTCGTTTGTTTTATCTACTTTTGCGAGGTCTATCATCATGTTTAATCCATACCAACTAACCCAGCTTACTGCCTTACTACTACGACATTCGCTTGCAACGTTGTTCGCATTAGACCAGCTGACTGGCACTTGTGGAACCCAAATATACTCGCACACAACGCCGCTTACCAAGAAACTTCTCTTCGTGGTGTGAACTGAAGGACAAAAGCGAGCGTTGTCTTTCAATCCTTCTTCGCAAAACTTGATGACGTAGCTCAGAGGATCGCAGTATCCCCAATGACGATGTTTGAATGCTCCTCAGATGGGACCGTGGGAACTCGAGTTGGGCTTGGAATAATCGGTAGCTCGAGAAGCATTCGGGTAGTGGCCCGTGTCCAATCGCTGCAATGACGAGAATAGGCGAACCATAACAAATGTCTGAAACTCAGAGCGTCCTGTGCATTGCTAAACCCAGCGCGTGTCTATGATCAACATTGGCGACGTACAATTGGCTCCAGATCACGGGGCCCGCTTGTTCTGGCTGCAAGTTGAGGGGTGAACGTACAGAGCTACTACAATAAACGCTAGAGGCTCAGCTGGCGCTAGTGTGCTGTTGCATTTGAAGCAGACAGCAAGCAGGTAGAAATTGACTTCCGGTAATGCATTTCTATGGGAAAAAGCGAGTGCATTTTCTCTCTGCGTTCGATTATAAGAGAAAATATCACGAATAATTTGCACGTACAAGGCACGTTGGAACATTTCTCAGTCACGCAGATAAAATAATTGGTCAGTTACGGTGTTTTTCATTCAAATTGGTCACATTAAAAACGATGCTAAAGCGGCTTCGTACGTGTATTTATGTGCACTGTCGGACACTGTTAGCGCGAACACTGGCGTCGACACTTTCCAGCATGGGGGATATACGTGCCAAACGAACAAAGGACATGGGGAAAACTAAGAGAGACGGCAAGAACTACGCGGTAACACTGGATAAGTAACTCCTTGTGCATGCAGACGATCAAAATAAATTGAAAGCCGCGTAGTTAGATTTGCATAAATAAGTACTGCGCTTATTCTTTCTGCACACGAATATGTGCGAAGATGCTTGTTCTGGGTTCATATCATCACCCGCACCCTCCAAATCTTTGCAAATAGGGGAAGCCAGAGAGCAGGCGCCTGATAAAAACTGCCCCACATAGCAAATAATAAAAAGACACACCTTTCGTAACTCATGAGCTTTGTTTTTTGCGTTCGAATGTTTCTTAACTGACCGTAAAGATGCACGACGGAGTCATTCTTACGATGGGCCAGCTGAACAAAGAAACCACGCATAAAAACACCATTCACATTGGGTGAAAATGACGGAGTCATTTTCATCCAATGACAGGACAGGCATATTAGCAACATATAAGCACCACCAAAATGCTAGCGAACCTTGGACACACTCTACAGTCATTTCGATCGTTGGTTTGCTTAGAATCGTCGCTCGTTTTCACATACCTTCTTTGAAACAGAGGTTTGTGCCTGAAATTTAGCTCCAAGTTTAACATCGTTCAGTGGTTAAAAAAAATGCTGTAACTAAAGCAATTATACTCTTCACAATACCAATAAAGGTACATACAATCGGGTACAACCAAAATGATAAAAGTTATTCATGTTATTTTCCGGCGAAGAGACATAAATTCACGCGTGTTTTCCCATAGGAATACACATGGAGGCTGGAAATCTAGACTGCATGCTGTCTGCTTTAATTCTGCAACCGGTAGTCCCGTAGACACTAGCGCCAGCTGAGCCTCCAGCGTTTAATATAATAACTCTATGGGTAAACGCTGCTGCTTTTTTTAAATATTTTTCTCTGTCATTGCTTCTGGTGAAAACAATCCCGTGTTGCATAGGTTATTGGTGCCGGTGATTCGTTCTGAGCGGTGTTCGAGACGAGGTACAAAATCGTTGCATCGCCCCTTTAACTTCCTACACAATCGATTCTACAGGCCCTAAACAGTGTTTGTACTGCATGAGCGCGCGTGCTTGGCAGGGACGCCAAAGCCTGGAGCTCGCGTCAGGAGCAACGGGGTGCGTTCGGACTTAAGAGAGGCAATGCATCGATCTTTCCACTTTGCGCAAATGCCGCTTAGAACGGATACCTGTCATTGTTGACCTGTGAAACACCCGTTCGGGGTTCTCACCACACGCAATCAAAGTCGCAGAAGCAACTAAAGAAAACGAGCAGCGTTCAACCCTTAACTCGCAGCCAGAATAAGCGGCTGCGATCGGGAATCACTAAAACGCACACCCAGCTCGACGCGCGTGGAGCGCTGCTCGCCTGCTGAACCCAGTGATCTTGGGTTCGAGCCCCATCCCTGCGTGTTTCAATCTGGATGAGCATCGTACCGGTGTGCGGTCGTGTATCACTAGTGCGTGTTGCACGTTAAATACCCCAGGCTAGCGGTTGTACCGCATTGGCTAAATAGCTCATCTATCTAGCGAGTGACTCGTCGCAACTTTAAAATGGCAGACCAACTACACGCTGTATAAATATCCCACAACCGCAATTAATATTAACAAGTGGCCCCGTGATCTTTAGCCAATTATATGCCACCGATCTTGGTCGTAGCCGCGCGCTGAGTTGGCAAGGCAGAGGACACGGGCTGAGTTCCTGTCGTTCCTACGGATCGGCAATTCTCGTCATTGCAGTGATTGGACACGGACCACTATTCGAATACTTCTCGAGCTATCGAATATCACGAGCCCAAATTCACTGCCCACACTCTTGCCTCTAACGCCGGATGGAGGGTGGTAAATGCTAACTATACTCTCTATACCACTATGTTCAGAGTGCTCCTAATGTCACACCAGAAGAGCTGAAATTTTGGCACTGAAACAGGCTCCTGCAAAATGAGCGCTGGCGTTAAAAGAAAGCACGTCTCGAAGACAGGACCATGGGCTAGTCACGTTTATAGCTTTGGCAGCAGTCTCAGTGTCTAAGCGTGCGTGTGGGATCGGACAACGAGCAGCGCGTATTGAGACAAAGA
The DNA here is from genome assembly GCA_037355805.1 of Ixodes ricinus. Classification (NCBI taxonomy): domain Eukaryota; kingdom Metazoa; phylum Arthropoda; class Arachnida; order Ixodida; family Ixodidae; genus Ixodes; species Ixodes ricinus. The sequence continues at coordinate 22,776 of JAZHYW010051600.1, forward strand.
CGAGCATGTTACACTTATCAGGGACTACGACGGACCAGCTATGGCTATCCACGACGGCACTCAGCTAAGCAGGTGATAATAGCGCAATAAACCTCAGTGTCTCTAAAAGATAGTATCAAAATCGTCGCGTGGGGCAAGTAACCTTAGTCACTGATAGATGGAGAATGGCAGGATGTGTAATTTAAAAACACACTCCAGCACACGCTCAATGACTTCCGACGTTCTTTGACTGTGTATACGCGCTCGAGATCCACGAGAGAACGAGGCGTTTTTAAACGTGAGGTGCTTGCGCTGGAGGCCGGCCGGACAAGTCAAGCCCTTTCCTGCCGTTCCCGCTTGTCGGTGACTTTAGTGCTAAAAGTGAGGGACATTTTGTTAACTGACCACAGAAAGCTGTCTTTTGTCGTTGAAGGAATCCATAGTCCAGCCGCTGATGGGATTCAAGAGGCAGGGTTCTGTCTCTTGAGTGGTGTGAGAAATAAGTATGCAAAATGTAAGGTCCCTGAAACAAAAAAAGTTTCATTTTTAGCACGAAAAAAATCAATTTAAAATATGCACGCCTATTTGATTGCGCTTGAATCAGGTAATTGTAAAATTGAATGATCTTGACTACCTTATGTTAACATGAGGTATCTGCAGGGATCACCTGCGTGAGCAGGTGTTTAGTAAGTTTTGTCACCAAGGACCCCGCGCTCTGCGGGTTTGCTCGCCCATGTCTTCTTGTGGTGGCTTTCCAGTGCCTGAAGAAAAGGCATCCTGGTGGTTGAGCCGAGCCCGGGGACGATTGGACCCTTCGGTACCCCCGGCAGAGTTAATAGATCATTTTGGCCCTCGCTTTTCATAAAAGAGTGTCCTAGTAAAGCGTGGCTAGGATGGTTCAGTCAAGCTGCCTTTCGTTTCTACTACCTTTTCTCAACTTTTTCTTCTCACCCTCTTTAATCTTTCCTTTTTCAAATTTTTGCGCCAAGGGCCAACTTTTGGTAGCGATAAATAGCCTCATCTTAAATCGAACTTGAATGCCTGGGTTTAGTTCAGCAAAACTCCTTTTTGTAATTGTTCGTTGACCGTCCCCATGTCGGGCTTGGTAATGGACAGTGCACCACAGGCACAACAGCTTTCTTGCCTTCCTTCCACTTCCCGCACTCAAAAACCACGAGCCGAACGAGCCTCTAAAAGGGCCAGCCCTGCTTCCACTACTTTTGCAAAAGCTAGCTAACCAGAAACCTAACCTCGTTTTCTGATAGTCCGTGCTACCAGTGACATCCTAACTTTGTCCAAGATGTCACCCTTTGGTCAAAGAGAGCCTATAACAAGTCATTGGAAAGTCTTACAAAGCAAAGCAGCTGGGTAGGGGCCTTCCTGTTGTAGTAGAGAACAGAGCTCAAAGAACTGCGCAACTTAAAGGACACATGAAAAGAAAAAGCTTTTTTTTTTTAACAGCAGGGTTCTGAAAAGGAAGTCATAAAACTAATTTACAACGAAAAATATATTTTTAGGGCTATATTTACGGCGCTATACACCAAAACAGTGTTTACAAACAAGCCCGCATTGCCCACGCTAGGTGTGGGCAATGCGCGTGCGCGGGGACCAAAATCGGTGGGAGTGATGCATCTGCGCATGCGCAGTACTGACATCAGCGCCGCCGCAGTGGCGTGACATCCGTGAGTTGAGTTGGTTTATACGAATTTGTACTTGGCGCCCACGGGCGCCACAGGAAAAGTGGCCCTTATTTTTCACGTGACTGGCCCCTATTTCTCACGTGGCACTTGCGCTCTTTCCGAAGCTTCCTATGGTCTCAAAAAGTTACTTTTTCATCTTCGCTTGAAGTGCAACAAAAAACAAAGATTAAGAAGTAACTTTTTGGAGCCCAAATGAAGCTTTTGAAAGCGCAAGCAGATCGTGATAGACCTGTGCGCCGGTCACATGACGGTGGCGGCGCCCCGATGCGGACGAACTTGTGCGGCGGCGGCGATGGCGGCGTGGAGAAACGCGTTGAAGCCGCGGCAAAAAACGCTCAGCGAGCGGCGGCGGCGACGCACAGGTCTACCACGTGGCCAGCGGCAGCTCCCGCGGGCGCCAACTACAAATTCGTTTTGCGCCGTAAATATAGCTCTAAAACTTTCTTTCTACTATGTAAATTCGTTTTATAACATACTTTTTCCATCTAGGCTATTTAAAAAAAAATTTTTTCTCTGCATGTGTCCTTTAAGTTGACATGCCTAGCAGACCCCCAAGTCACTCTGACCCCTCACCGTGCGCTCAACACTATACGGGGCGTACATTTCTGAAGATGACGTCTACGAATGCAGTGAAGAGGAAATGCTTGAAGTTCCTCCCATAATGCTTTTGTCGAAGTTAAAAAGATTCTGATGAGCCGTCACGAGAAGAAAAAACCTACTCGGCACTTCTTCTAACTTTCAAAAGGTATGCCCTCCTTTCCACTGTTAAAGCAGGGTACATAAATTGCACCCCTTTTATTCCAAACCCTCACCGTTGCTTCTTCTGCCAACATTTTTGGCATCATTCAGGTGACTCTTGTGAGAACTAAGCTTGCAGAAAAGTTTGGGGAGGCTGAATACGTCGCTGATATATGTGAAAACAACTTTCAGTGTGTTAACTGTGTTGGAACACACCTCTGCTTTTCCCGCTCTTGGCGAAAACGAAAAGAAGAAGTAGATCTTGACATACACGGTTAATCACAACCTAAGATAGCAGGTAGCGAAAAAGCAGCTTGCCTATCAGGCGCAAGATTTATTTGCACAGGCAGTGAAGAGAGGACCCCACTGTCCATGACAATCGTAGAAGCACAAACCTCCCCAAGAGATCCGAGCCCTTCACAGGGGTCCCACACTGAAAACTCGAAAGTGGTGCACATCTCTGTACTTTCGGGACCGACGGAAGGAAGCGTTCTTAACACGCCTTCCAAGAAACCAGAGCATGTACCTCTGGGGTCTGCCGGCCCTACTAGGCGTGGCAGGGTGAAGCGTGCCCCTGACTCTAACACCTTACGAAAACCAGGCCGATCGGACGACTCCTCTATTGGCCGAAGATCAGACACTTCCATCCAGTGATAATACGGACGATAGCTGCCCGACGTCTGACGACGACTCACACGTTCCAGTAGAGTCGACACCATCAGCCTTATCAGAGTTCACATACAACTTGATGTATAATACTCGGAAACGAGCAATTCCTTCAATTCCCGCACCAAAAATAGTGAACTAATTGTTTTTTTAGATATTTAAATGCGCCTAATTTGTCCAGCAGTTGAACTTACGTTGCCTCTTTTCTAGTTATGACGATGTCACTTATTTACAAGAGGAATATCTGAACATTATGCTTGGCCTCCAGAAACGCATCTCAGTGATTCCCAGTCAAATGTACTCAGACACTCTCAAGTCTTTTAAAAAAAAGGCCCCTTCCAATCAAACCTCAGGAGGGTCTGCCGCAGTACTGCTGTGGACTGCTTTATGTGTAGAGGTGCCGTAATGCACTACGCTAGAAGTTGTTGCAACACGCATTTTTATTTGACCTTTTATTAACGGTACGTTATGTGCACATACCGCTTAGCTATCAGCTAACACGCAGAGTAAAGGGCCCTGTTGAATCAACTTCATTTGTCGTTTTTAATACAAGGCGACTCTCATTCGCATAACACTCTTTGGAGAAGTACTAGACGGGATGTGCGGGAAGCGTTGGTGGAATGTTTGTTTACTTAAGGTAAAACAAGGAGTACCTAAAGGTAAAGTACTCGGTCCACTAATTTTTCTGATTATATGTTAGCAAGATAGCATTGGTTAGATTTAAATGTATGCTCCTTCAATTCTGAGATGTTAATTGTTTACGCACATAAAATTTACGAAATAGCAGCATTGATGATACAAGATGATATTCATAACATCATTCAATTGTACCGGAAGGACGAGATATACACAAACGTTTTTAAAACGCAGTTATTTTTGCTTTAAACATCCATGAAAACTAATTGTAAATGAATTTGCAAGCAAAATGCATGAACAGAACTGCAAGAACTGAGTCGACCGCCTAAAATACACTGATAATGTCAAATACCTGGGTGTCCATATAGAGAAATATGTTAAACGGGATATTCACATACACCAGATTTATAAAGTGTTCAGGGTATCAAGCGCACATCTGCAACATATTCAATAACTTGTACTGGGATTCATACTTAGAATTATGTACACTGCACTAGGAAAATCTGCACTTCAATATAGAATAACAGTTTACGAGCACTGTGCCAAATATTTACCACTAAAGACAGAATCGATTCAGATACGAATAGTTGGGAATATTAGTTACCGAAGAGAAAAAAACTGATCTCTCAGAGTGTACGTATAAAGTACTAGGAATATTATGTTTCAGAGGTCCAATGAAGCTTGATATTATAATTAATTTTTTTCAACAACAACCAAAGGCTGTAAAGTGTAAAAGGATGGACATTTAGACCCAATAAAAATTTATTTAACCATTTATAAGGACAAAATATGATGACGCCAAAAGAAAATATTACGTACCCGGGTTTTTTAATAAATTACCGGATGAGCTACATAAACTTCAAAAGAAAACATAATAAAAAAGTAAAAGATGGATACTTGAACAAAGGAACAGTTACCCATAAAATAGGATGAGATATAGGAGTATCGCCGAAAACGCATAGTATCAGAGCTCCTATTCTCTCTTCATTTATTAGAATTTCCTTGCAAGTCCAGAAATTCTAGTATCCTTGACGGTATGTAAATACTAACCCAATATTACGGGGGCGTGTTTTACATAGATATTCTTAAATTAGGAGGAATCAATATAAGCTTCAAAAGGAGGTGGAACTGCAGTAATTCGTACTTATTTGGTGTGACCTGATGTTTCTAGCTTTCCTCGCAATAAAAAGCACAGACTCCTGTCGCGTCCACCGCACAAGCCATTTTGGGGTTAAATGGGCTTTATATTGTAATATTTTGAAATAAATAAATAAAGATGGTTGTTGTATTGCATTTTGTACTAACTACCGGTGAAGACAAAAGACTGAAATGGCTTGATTACCATTTTTCTTACATACCTTGGTCGTGGTCGCGGACTGTGGTACGCTCGGCCGAGGAAATTACGTACGCACTGCTGTGAGTAGGTAAAGTCGATCCAGTGTCAATGTGGCGCTGGATATGCGACGTGTGGGCAAGTGTGCGTCAGTTAAAATTTAAAGAAAAGTTTGGTTGGTTCTAAGCAGGTTGATGAACGATTTATGTTGGTTGACGGCCAAGCTAGGGTCCACCGTTTTTCCTACTCTCTCAATAATATCTGTTGAAGGTGATAATGACGCAGGTTTGACATCTTCAGACAACGTAGCAATGTTGTGCTCAAAATATTGTGTCGGTAAGGCTTGCGTGACGTTCGCGTCAAGCACACTCAATGAGATCATCGGCGGTTGACAGAAAATCCCATCTTTAAATAAGGTCGGCGACACAACTGTGGAGTGCCGTGAACAAATAATTTCAGTGGTGTCTCTAATACAGATGGACATGGTGCAGCATCCAAGAGGTTGTATGAGTTCAGCATTCCTCAGGCACACCAATTATCCTGGAGCTGGCGAAGTCAGAACCTTCTTTAATGGGTGCCGAAGTTTATTGAACATGCAGGATCTTGCGGCCCCTGTTAAGGTAATAATTGGCGAATAAGGCCAACGAAGATTTGCGGGAGTTCGTGCGAATGCAGCCTGAATTCCGGCGTCAAGGCAGGCTGCCGCTTTTAGTTTGACGACTGATTTGCGGTGGGAGGGCTGTCGAACGGCAAGGCGGAGCGCTTGACGTCTTGGGTAAGGAGGGGGTGACCGCCCATTGTGAGATTCATAACCAGAGGAGGGTCTGAGGGGGCGGTCGTTGAAGTCTGTGAGAGTGTTGACTGCAGACCGACTGTGAGGTTTCGCCGTCGATGTGGCGATGACAGTAGCGATGATGTGACCGGGGTTGTGGCAATAAAACCGAACTGGGCAATGGTCTGAAGTTCGCCATACCTCTGTTCTTCGGGGTGGTCCGTAGTGTCAGGGTGGTGGCGGTGTCGTAATTTCAGGTTGCATCGGAGAAACTATTTGCGGCGCATTCTTGGAAAGCACCGACAGTTGGCGATGAAAGAGCTGCTGAGGCGTACGTCCCAGGCACAGAAGGCGCCGTGCGGAGTGCGGATCGAAGTTCCTCCTTGATTATTGTTTGTATGTTAGCTACGGGTGCCTCGGGAGATAGCTTGAAACTATCGCAAATTGGTTTTAAATCAACAGAAATGACAAAAACGCACGGAGTTCTTTAATGATGAATATGCGGATTAAGGCAGGGAGGTCGGCGGCAGAAGATGGACTGGAAACTTCTGGGGAGACGCACAAATGGAGTCTTGAAGATTCGTCCACTTGCTGAACAGTCAAAGTAAAGCTAATTGCAAACACACAAAAAAAACCTATTCTTGAGTCATTTTTTGAAAATACGGTGGATGTTGTCATCCTCAAACGTGTTCAAGTCGGCATGGTTGCAGAGGTGAAGAACATCCTCGATGTATGCTGTGATGACTGAGTATTGGCTTGGTATCTTCGTGACAGCTTGTCACGGGCTTGTTGTAGGCGGTGCTCGCGGTGTGCCAAAGACGTCTGGGAATGCGGCTTTAGACCTGTCGCCATGAATTGAGCTGTTCTTCATTGTTTTCAAATCCTTGAAGAGCGGTGCCCTTCAGTTAAAACCAACGTTGGATAGTTTCAGTGTCTTGTCCGAGCGGTTGCGCTCGCCGACTGGAGTGGAAGTTTTTTAAACAGTCGTGGACGTTACCATCTTGCCTGCTTTCAAAGTCGTGAGGATCCGTTCGCTGCGCCTGGCCAGTACGGTGACACGGGGCCGCTGGTCGTTAAGAGTTGCTTTACCTGCTTCTTCGGGCATCGGGGTGCGTGTCGAGCGGCCGCTGCGGAGTTCCATGTCAAGGGAAATGGCACCCGGTGAAGAGGATAAGGATCGTTAAGCTACCTTCCATACGTGTAAAGTTGAAAATATAGGTATATTTAATGAGGGGATGTATAAATACAATACTGTGCGAGCGTTATCAATGTCCTCCGGGGAACGGACTGCGCACGTCCATTCCACCTGCGTAAGGCTTCGGCTTTCATTTCTTTTCCAACAACATATATATATGTATATATATATATATATATATATATATATATATATATATATATAGATATGCAGGGTGACGGTAGAAAACGAACCAGTCTTTTTTTTTTTTTTTGCGGAGTGTGTTATTTGGTTAATTACCGACTCTCGTCCTCGCCCCTTTTTTTTTTTTTACTTCAGAGTTTATCCCTCCTTTTGTGTGAGATCTTGGGTGGTGTACCCTTATCTGTTCTCCCTACGCACTTTATTTGTATGCGAACTCTCTCCCTCTAAACACTGTATAAATAGAACCACATTTTTCTTGTAACCCTATTCCTGACGAAGACCTGTCTCAGGTCGAAACGTCGAATAAAATCCTCCTGGTTTGTTTTCTACCGTCACCCTGCATATCTCTCTTTTACGCCTTCGGCCCCCAAGCTAACATATATATATATATATATATATATATATATATATATATATATATATTATATATATATATTAAAGTGAGGAAGCGGGCGAGCTGGCTCATGGCTTATAAAGTAATTTTATTGACGCGTGGTGATGAGTGACGCCTTTGAGTGATTCAGTGTATTTTATCGGGGGTTGTTAGCTTTAGCTGTTTTTAAATAAATGTTCAGTTGACAGTAAGCACTCGTCCTGTTCGTCCCAATTTTTCTCCTTGAATTTGTTAGCTCTATTAAATTCTTGAATATATTTCTATATTTATACATATTTAATTATTTCGTACATTTGCTTCCACGGGAGGGCCGCCTGGATCGCTTCAAAATAGCAGGTAGCATTCTTCAAAGTATATCGTCACTTTGTTGTATAAGGGGCCTTAGCGATTATCAGCTTTCAGCGCCAAGCTGCACAGCGGCCATTCTTCAAAACACCCCTCAACGTTGCCCAATAATTGATAAAATAAATATAGTTCCAGTAGGGGGCTAGTTGGTTGGCATGGCGTTAAAGTCTGAGAGTATTGATTGCCATCTCTTGGTAGCACATTTTCGCGACCAAAGTGTTATTTTTTCCCGGGCATTCAAGGCCTTGAAAGGCCCGATGGGTAGAGCCAAAGTCAACCATCCTTGGCCAATATTGGTATATTGGTCCTAATTCGCGGAACGAATGTATAGGTTAAGCTTCACTGCGGGCACTTCGTTTGACATTTCACATGTTTGGAACTGAATCCCTTAAAAATTGTCGCATTTAGGCTTCATTTTTGTTTGGCCTTCATGCAGAAACTTTGAACATAAATTGATAAACACGTGTGAAATTTAGGCTTCGCTGCCGATGGTTTGGCTGTCATCTGGGGCATTTTGCTCAAGTGTGTCCTTTCGTCAATTATTTGGTGAGCCAAAGAAAAGCCATTGAAAGTCTGAAGAAAAGAACAATTGAACTAGAGCAATGGAGCAAACCCACATTAGGTCCAAATTATGCACCCAGAATTGCCAAGCCATGTTATACGCTTCTCTGGCGTAGTGGATGGGCCGGATGCTCCTTTTTTTTTCCTTGCAGAAACCCCTTTTCGCGATACAATACATGGCCTCCTTCTATAAAAATACTATTGTGAATTGGCCTTTGACTTTTTATTTACTCTACTTACATTGTCTTACGTCTGAGACGTGTCTACACTCTAAGAAAAAGTGAGCACCCCCCTTGTCATCATGCGTTTTGACGCTGTAACTACCCCACAGGCTTACCTAACTACCCACTGGGCTCGAGCCATTGAGCGTTACCACCCTGTTGGCAGGTGACAAGAATAGGGTAGTCAAGTTTTATAAGCTCTTCAATTACAACATTCAAGTGCATGCAGTCGTTCAATAGTAAAATTCACTTCAAAAATCTCAAAAAATACTTGAAACTTCTTTTCTTTGTGCGTTGGTTGCCATTTATTCAAATTTGAACCGGTTGAAACAGGCGTGTAGCTCAGTTCGCCTAAACTGGCAGAAGACAAGCATTGCCAAAGAGTACAGGCAACATTGGAAGGCACCTACTAAAACCCGAGGCCCATAAAAAGTATCGCGGTTGTTCTTTTTGGTTCCGTCGCAGGTTTTACTATGTACAGCAGTTAACAGCTGGCAGCTGGCAGCTGGCTCGTCCTCGAGGAATTTAACCAAATCTCTAGAAGAGCACAGGAAGCTACGCACAGGCGCGAGTTGACTTGAATGTTCGCCGTACGAGATACTCTTGTCGTCTTTTATTGTGCGGTTCAGTAAAGAGCGCACTCTTATTAAAGGTGTGAGCAGTCAGTGCTATGTGCAGATCAGTTGCAAATGGCCTCCTCGGTTCTGCCGAACTTGCGCGCCTGTCATACCCATTTTTTTGCTTTCAAGGTGCAGTGAAGTGGGAAGCATTGATCGCCACGACTGAGGCCGGACAGAACCAACGTACACATATATCTGGGATCATGTCCGTGTATGCCAGTATTTGTCTGTCTCGGGATATATGATTCGCCTTCACTGGCTCATTTCATCGAGCATACTCGATAAAAATGCTTCAAACAAAAATGCTTCAAAGTGTGCGTCATCCAAGGTGGACTACATTGAAGGGGACTAGGATTTCAGGCATTCCGGCACGCGTTCCTTTTACGTATATGAAATATTCAGAGCAAATTTCCAAAAATAAGGCGATTGGCAAACATACATGTGCTATTTGTTTTAGATTTTTATTTCAGAAAAACTACCGCTGCAGACGCCAGCAGGTGCAGTGCAGAGAACTATGTTCTCGGCGTTCTTTGATGCTTAAGGCCGGTTCGGACACTTGCGTTTGACAGCGTTGCGTCGACAACCGAAAGCGAGTCACTCGTCATCTGCGCTTCGTATGAGGCGTAGAATCCAATCCAAGGAACAGTGGCGTCACAAGGGGGAGGCGGGGGGTGGGGGGTCCGACCGCCCCGGTTGCAGCGCTCAGGGCGGTGTCGCCGCGGACCACGGAGAGCGAGGGGGGGGGAGTCGCGGCGGGCCACGCGAGAGCGGGGGGGGGGGGAGTCGCGCCGGGCCACGCGAGAGCGGGGGAGGGGGTGGGTGTCGCGGCGGGCTACCGCCCCGGGTGCCGCTGACCCTCGTGACGCCACTGCCAAGGAATCATCTTGGCACGCGATATAAGCAGCAGGGATGTCCTGGTTCCTCGCTGCCGCAAAGCAGTCAGACGAAGTCAAACGAAACTGTCTGAACCAGGCTTTAGATAATTTAGCATACGTATTTCGCATTCGTTGCAGGTGAAGGCACGGGCCCGAAAGCGGCAGTTCTGCACTGTCCTCTTAGCGCGAGCGCATGCAGAACGCGTATTTGAAATACTCGCGCTTGAGCAGAAAGAATTGTAGCGAAAAGAAGAAAACTGAAACAACACTTCGGGAACACTGTACTTAGGGAGGACCGGCGAACGGGCTTCGCTAGAATCACCTGCGCGTGCTCAGTGTATACTCGATGTGTACTCAACCGCCGCTGAAGTCATTCGGATATTTAAAAAGAGAAAAGAAATTGCATCAGCGTGTTCAAAAGGTTGTGATTGCAGAAATTCGTTTCGATAATTAATTCAATTGATTAAACAGGCTTCGTATACTTGAAGTGTAAGCTAGCGAGAAAACGAAAGTGATCAAAACGTGACGTTTAGCGCCTATTCAAATTTATTTATAACCTGCAGTTCACATTTGCAATGAATAACAATTAAGATAATAGCGCTTTTCTATGGGCAGTAGAGGAAAATAAAATGTACGGGTAAATCTTGCACAGTCGTTTCGTATTTATGCAAAATATGACAGTGGCCATCATCCTAATCGGTCACAGAAAATACAGCAGTATATAAGCTGGTGGTGTCGACTAGTCGTGTGTATAGGAACGTAGAGTGTCGACATCTCATGTTGTACCTTGTGCTGTTTTTGAACGCGTTCATGTATAAAATCGTATGGTGTCTGTATGTCGCGCATGTGTGAAGTGTGGTGTGGAATATGTACATCTGGCGAGGTAGCTCAGAGCAAAAGACTGTTGGTTTCTCTTTTTTTAGTTTGAGCGCTGTCCGTTAGGAGGCGCGTGGCGCCACCAAATTCAATGAGTTGCGTGTTTATGTGTCTACTTATTTGAGTGAAAAAAATGGAGGCGTTCCATGCGTTTCATGGCTCCACGGAGCAGCCACGGAGGGTTCGCTTCTCGGCCTCTCGTTCCAGTGGATCAGTCCCATAGCCAGTTGAATGGGTGTTCCGCGCGGTGAATAGCGCCAAGTGCGTGCACAGACGCGGTGAGGATTACCAGGACTTGAAAGTGGACAACGAATGCTAACAGGTGAGCAGAAGCGTTGAACGATCGGAACCGACGCCGCTTGAATCGGTGATGCTTTGCCTCGCCACTGTCAACCGAAAACGCCGGATCACTTGCGGCAAGCACAGCAAGCACGTGCTCTGTTCAATAAAGACAGCATTCCATTTGTCGCTATACGATTCCTTCTTTGAATGTTTTCTGGCCGCGAAGTAAATGCAGCCGGCCGCGCGAAAGCGGTCGCAGACCAACCCCTCGAATGCCCCCCCCCTCACATCGCCGCCCCTACTCGTAATAGGTGCAGTGCCGGTGCTTTGAGGCGCGTTTTGGAGTGCTTTAGTGCGCACGGAAGGCAGCGAACCGGCGTAACGCACTTGAGAATCGTATTTTACCAAAGAGCAGTCCAGCTCGCTAGGCCTTAGTCGTCTTGCTCGACTGTTGCGTACCAGCCGGGGTCCCTATCATTTCGTCGAAACTCGTTTCGTGGAATTACGTTTCGTGGACAACTTACGTTTCATGGACACATGTTTCGTCGACACTGCGACTTTTCGTCGAAAATCGTTTCGTGCGCAGCACTACCCTAAAACGTTTCGTCGACACTTTTTTTTCGCGGATTCGAAAGAAAGCCGGAAACTGAAGGTACAATCGGTTGTAACAGATGGCAAAGACAATGCTCAGCGCAGTTGCTCTCCAAGAAGAGCAACTGTGCAACCCTCTCGCTCTCATCTGTGTCACATGGAATAAGCAAGAGCGCACATAGAGCAAGAGCGCACAGAACTTCACGCGCGGCCTCTTGGGATATTTGCAAGGTATGAAACCCATTTATGGAACCGAAAGTTACTACAAGAAAAAAAGTGGCGGAGAAAAGTATGCGTATTCGCAGACCAAAACTTAGATTCAATGGTGAGTTGCGGAAAAGGGCTGTGGACACTTCTTTTTCATATTGGTTATTTTTAAACGAAAATGCAGGTTGCAGTCTTTTATTGCTACATTACAACCCTAATATTTCAATTTAAATTAAACGTAAGGAAAAGTGATGCAGTGCTTTACTGGCTACTGCGACTTATACGCAAAAAATCTGCTTAGTCGCACTCGTTTCATCGTCATTTATCCTGAAGGGCTGTTTAAAAAAACATTACATAAGAAGGGGGCTGTAATCAATGTCAAATAAAAATAACCAACAGAAGCACAAAAACAATGACACTCGCACTCCGGCGAGCACGATGCCCGCGAGTAAACCTAGAAAACGCTACATTGCAGTGCAAAAAAAACAGAAAAAAAAACAAGAATAGATAACTAAAACCTTACCGCAAGTTTAGTCTTATTTCGTCTTATTACGCAAAGTAAACTATAGTTGATATAAAATATGTAACTTAATGCATTATATAGCTTCTCTCAAGCAGCCGCCACATCCAAGGCCTTGGAGGCGGTAGTACAACCGGACGATATCCGTCGGGAGCAGCCGACTGGTCCTCACACATTTTATCGATGCCAGCAGACAGACACGAGGGGCGAGTTTGTAACCCAGCTCTTTGCATAAAAGAGCGGCTTCCAAATCTAATGTTCTTTTGTCACACATTGGTTTATGTGCGTGCAAAATTTCAGTACCGACATAACATATGCAGAACTATATTGTTATTTAATATCCAGAAGCTAAATATGCCAAAGACTGAAAATCGTATGCGGTCTTGTAAGCACAGTATGTTGAATAGCCGGTGTTTGGAGAAAAAGAACCTTGTTTTATCTACCGTAAAGTAAACTCAGTAACCGAATGCTCAGTCTCCTGCAAAGTTTATTGCTAGCGATAAAATGGCTGTGTGCACCGCCAACAGGCCTCGTTTTTCTTTCAAACTTTTTTTAAGAGCTTTAATGCCCGTTCACAATCTTGCAACCGAGTTCGACGGAGAGAGGCGAGGTCTGTTAAAACTTCTTAACATTTCTTAGAACGAGGGAACACACTGACATTGTGGCGCCATCTATGCGTTCACCCTGGAACTGAATTTCCGAAAAGCGAAAGGTTTTTCGGGATTTTCGAGGTGAAATGTACGCAATACCCATAAGAAAGGCTCGTTTATAACATTGACAAAAGTTTTCGAGCCAAAGAGAAAGGATAATGCCCGAGAGAAATAAAAAATATTTAAAAAAATAAACAAATAAGTTTACACTGCTACCCAATAGATGGCGTCAGTGTGTCCTCTTGTTTAAGAAGTTTTAAGGAGCCCAGTTTTAAGAGGTCGCAATTGTGTGAACGGGCCTTCAGTGTTTTAACGTGTGGACTATCTATGCTATGTTCAGGTGGCTCTTGAGGATTCTACCAAAAGACGTGACGCGCGGAATGATACACTTGCTCTAAAAACGACCCTGTCACTTCGTCAAAACAGTCGGAGTGCCGGCGGCCAGCCCGCGAAGGTTGCATTCGATGAAGTACAAACATCTCGATCACGTATGCTGCCGAAAGCGTTGCCCTACATGGGCAGCGCATATGATGAATGTTTTAAGAATCTAATTTGAGAAACGACAGTGGTCGAGAATAAAACTTTCCGGCCTTGACAACGCTCCCCCAAAGCTTCGGGCAAAGACAGGAGCGAAACCATACTAATCGTAGGTGTCACTGAAACATCGCAGTGTCGACGAAACGATTTGTCCATGAAACGTCGTTCGACGAACTGATTGCCACCGTGCCATCCGCCATGCTGCTTTTTTGGGGTGGTCACTGTGACTACCTGTTGATTGCGTGCCGTGTGACTACCAATGGGGTCGTTAATATAACTAAAAGTGGTAGCGATATCTGTGACGGCTCTTGACTACCCCAAATGTGAGTACCCTACGACTACACTTTTGTTGAGAGTGTAGCGGAGCTAGCAGGACGCTGTTGTTCCTCTTAGTGTCGTCAGTGTTGTGCTTGCCGTGCGTAGTCCTTGCGCAGGCACTTTGTACTTTGTTTTGGCTCCTCGCTTGAGGTCGCTACGAGGACCTACCCCTCCTTTTGCAAGACTGCTGATTAGACAGGCGACGTGTGCGGTGTGCTGGTAAACGAAGTTTCAGGAATTTCTTGTATCTCATTGTTGGTGAGATTTTCACGCTTAATGCGGTCGATTGATTTCACTTCTTTTCGGCCGTTGATTAAAAGCGGGACTGGGGAGAGAGTAGCGGACGTCGCACGTTGTTTTTCACACGAATACGTGGCTATAGTGGTGGAAGACGGGGATTAGGGACACCTCGCATGAATGTGTTTTACTTTGAATGAATCGGATGTCTTGGAGAACCAATCCCAACCGGCTGGGTGTAGTTCGCACCGTCCATGCAACAGCTCTTTTTCAGTATAATTCAGTTCGTGCCCCATGGCCGTGCTTATTCCCAGCAGCACGACTGAGTCTTGCGTCCGGAGTGCCGCGCTTTTATCAGCCGGTGCATTCGCTCCGTTGAAAAAGGAATGCTATGCTGTCGTTCGAATATAGTGTACAACGAGAAGAGGTGAACATTTATGAGATAAATACTTTTGAATTGTCTTGCTTGATTTGTTGTTATTGTTACCACTAGACCAAATCAGTTGGAACACATGTTGATAAACATCCGTGGCGGACAGTTTTCGTCACCACGTGTTTTATTGGCATTGCCTCTTACGAGTGCGTGAACCTGTCCACGGACGTCATCAGTAATGGTAGTCCTTGTAAGGGGGCAACTGGTCCCACAATATCTTCGTGTACGTTGTCTAATCGGGCATCATAGGAAGTTGAATGTGCCTATCCGCCTGTCAGCGTCTGGCGATAGAGTTTGGCTGACTGCCACCATTGACATGAGCGCGAGGTTTCCAATATCTGATTTTATTCTCGGCCGGACGAATCAAGCGGAGATGAGACTTTCGGACTCACTTATCCCTGGGGCACGAAATTTGTTACACGTGCCACGGTGAGCTGCGATGAG
>JAZHYW010051601.1:0-14596 GCA_037355805.1 Ixodes ricinus
CGGACGGTGTCAGAAGAATTTAGGCTAGGGAACAAAAACACTTCGCATTATTTGTACAACGTATTCTTTTAATTTTTCAGACGAAATTGTTTGCGCAACAATGGGCAAGCGAAGACAAACCAGGGCCACCAGGACAAAAATGTATTTTCAGCACCAAACGTGACGGTTCTGTAGAACTTGGAGAATAAAACACCACTTCGCTTTTTTTCTAGTTCACTATTTTATTTCGTATGATCACTATTTAACGCGCTTCGTGCTCTAGAAACAAAGCAACGCGGATGATCTGATAGGACCAAATCAATCCCTCGTGGTTTCTAACAGTATTGGGCAGTTAGCACCCCTATTTATTCCAACTCCATTTTGGGAACTAGAGGTAGAGGATCCAATACTTCAATTGCTCCCAGCTCATAGGAATGGAGACACCGTGCCCACTACTGGAATGCCCGAACCTTCCCATTTTGATTGTTATAATTCCTCAACGTTAACAAATTGCTTTCGCAGCAATGTTTTGTTGCCGTCAAAACCAGCATGAACCTGACATTATCAAACGCGTAAACAACTCAAAATTATGGGAACGCGGCGCCAGATGGCTTTATTCTGTGCAAAAGGTATTTGATTATTTTCCCCTTTCTATTCCTACGAGCACTCAGCCATTCCGTTTCCCTACCGCTGAGGGGAGGCGGAGCCAGAAATGGTTTCGGAATTATTCGAACTCAGGACTGCCATCTCCGTAACACTGGTGTCTTGGCCTCGGTTATCCCCGACTGATCGTTACGATTATACATTTTTATGTTTCCCTAGCCTTATGACTCACCTGCAAACACCGCACATGCGTAACTTTCATGACGTTTTCAAAACAAATTTGCTAAGCTTCTAAAGGAACACCCCGTATATCTGGGCAGAGGCACGCCAACCAAGTGAAACCGAAACGTTTTGTGTAACGTTCCCGTTTCTCGCTCCACCATTTGATGTTGGGAATACTTGTCGGCTGATATCGCATTTTTATAGGCTGCGAATCGATAATCAGTTGTTCGGGACTCGCCTCACCATGCTTTTCTTATGCTGACCGCGTCAGTATAGTTGCGGTCGCGCTGGTGCAAGTAAGGAAGAACAAAGGCAAGTTTCCATTGGGAACTGTGAAAATTCAATGTTAGTTTGTTGAGAGATAAAACTTTTAACACAGAATGTGTTATATATGGATGGCTCCTAATCAAAGAATCAAGTTAGATGCTAGCAACGGAAGTCGACGGGCCGACTGCTGTCCGAACGCTGACGCAAGGCTCATCTCTTCCCTGATTGAACACTGGTGCCAGCCGAACCATCTCTCAGAGTCCCTCCGTGTTACTCCCTTTTGGGGTAAAACATCACGTGTTCAGACTTGCAGGGCGCTCTGCTCCTTGATACGAGCGCGCTGGCGGCTTTTAAGAGAAAGAACGTAAACGAGAGCGACAGAAGAGGAGAGAAAAAAAAGCGGATTCCTTTTGCCGCAATGGGTTGATGTAGCACGGTGTGCTCACTGCTTAGTTCTTATTTGCAGCGAGCTTGTACCGGTGCTCGGCTCGGCGCTGCCGCATTACAATTGTTCTCTTTTCTGCACGCTCCGTCTACTCCGTCTCACACTCCAACAGGCACCGAGAAAGTCGTATTTATACTGAAACCGGAGAAGATGGCACTGCAAATAAGACACCCACAGAACGCTCATGCGTTTAGCTTGCACGACACAGGGCATCCTCGCTCCATCTAGTTTCCACATGTTTACACGGTTTATCCACACTAACACATCACATTCAGCGTTACCACGGCCTTGCCACGCTAGTACGGCGAAGGGGCGACTTTCTCCAATGCCCTTTAAGACTGTTACGGTCGTAAGCATATATGGTACCGGTAGTCGCGTTGATAACTTGCAATATTTTAAGTAAGGAGTGCTACAGAAATTGAATTAATCTATAAATACTGGACAGAAAAAAAAGAATAATTACAAAGTATTCTTCCAACCTCCTCAAGAAAAAAGACTGCCACCCCTATGCTACAGTAGGATAGTGCTGTGCTGTCTTCAGAGTCTGGTAAACAAAAAAAAACATGCACGACAAAACACACCTTCTCTTGTGGCCGAACAACAAAAGTGACACCATTTAGGACATCTGGCAAGATGCCCGGACGGTAAGACGCTGCGTAGTTCTAGAACTCCGAGCCTGCCTTCCGTTGGCCATTCGTGATCCACGGGCAGAACCGAAAAGGACCTCCGAGCTATTTTTGCTCTCCTGGTCCCTTTCTTTGATCTCCACATCAGGCTGATAAACATGAAAGGAACAAATATTATTGTCTTCATTGACCGAATTTTATTTACATTTTAGGACACTTAAACCTATAAATTGGAGCGGTCCTAAGAACCTATGAGGCTCGCTTCGCCAGAGTTGTCTAAACGCTAGTTCATACATTTCCGTTCGAGTACCCTGGAGTGCATTGCTTTACCTTGTAACAGCTTTCCATGAGGAGAGCACACGGGCACATTAGCACCATTTATTATTTCTGCTCATAGGACCAGTGTTGGGAAGTACTTCAAGTGCATTGTACTTAAAGTACTACTTCAAGTAGGTTTAGGAAACTTGTACTTTACTTGAAGTACATTCTCTGAGTATGTACTTGTACTTTACTTAAAGTATTTTTTTTTCTAGTACTTTCCGAGGAAAGTACAAATCCTGACTTCAAAAGTATATTCTCCAAATTTGGTTTTGTTAAATTTGAATCACGAAATGATGCTTTGTCAGCTCCGAAGAAATACTGGGAGGGATATTCTACTCTCCCTAGAAACGTGAGCACACGACGCATCGTTCCGTTTGTTCTGGGGGCGGCTTTCCCATAGCTTATTTTAACTCGCTACTTTTCGGTCGGTCACCGCAAGCAAGGAGGTTTAAAATATTAGGAGAGCAAAATTAATCATAATGTAACACCTGAAACTGTGGTGCGGAAAAATTAAACTTTCAAGTCGAAGAAAGAGACAACAGAGGGTGAATGTTACAATGTTTTAAGACATTCTTTTTTGTCTTCTCATTCGACTTGAAAGCCCCTCTGTTTTTCGTACCCCAATCTCAGGTGTCATATTATGATTAAATATAACCAGCTCACTTGCGAGGACACTCCTTTATAAGAGTATTGCTTGCGGAAAGCTGGCTGACGTCATGCTCTCTCTTAGTACAACCCTTGGGTACAACAACAATCCAGTGCAAGTGGCGCCAAATTCAGAAGAGTAACTTCTGAATTTGGCTCCATTCCTGAAAATAACTACTCTGTGGCCGCTTGACTTTATCAATTATTCGCCGCTGTTTTTGAAAATTGGTCATGCACCCTGATTACCGCTGGGCAATGCATACCAGTTAAAGAATCACTGTACAGGCGAATGAAAGGGCATCATGAAAGATTGTGTTAAAATACTTGTACTTTACTTTGAAAGTTACATTGTATTTATAGTACTTTACTTCAAGTACATTGCACCCAGTGTACTAACTACTTTACTTGAAGTACATCACATCTTATCAACGTTGTACTTTACTTGGAACACCTTTTAAATATACTTTACCCAACACTGCATAGAACACTTCTGACCCGCGCATATATTTTTATTTGAGAACATGATAGCGTTTCAAGACAGGGTCGGCGGTAAGAACGAGACAGCACAATGCGCTAACTTCAACTGTTAAGCCTCATGAAATCAAGGGAATAACTACTCTGCATCATCACGCCATTTAACTAATTCCACACTAATTCCGGCACCAAGGTCAAGTGCGGCGTTGTCCAATCACGGCCGCCAGATTTCTCGCCGACTTTCTCGCCAACTGTCCAGATTAGGGCCCCAGTTCTCCGAGCGAGACTCCGCGAGTGCGATGCATTCTGAGAAAGAACTCGAACGGTGCCAATGCGTGTGAAACAAACTCGCTATTAAAAAAGCATCGACAAATCAAGGGGCTTTCTCGATGTTTGCAGTACAAAGCAAACAAACAGTCCCTGCCACCAGCGCTCCGCTTAGTACAATCAGTGCTTTTTTTAAGGCATTTAGCTTTTTTTCAATTGGTTATGCGTTTGATAATGTCAGCTTTATGCTGCTTATGCCGGCAACACAATGAAGTTGTCAAGTGCCAATTTTTACGTTTAGGAATTAGAGGAATGAAATTGAACGATTCAGTCATTCCAGGAGTGGGAATGGGCCCAGTGCCCCATTCCTAGGAGTTGAAAGGATTTGAATTACCGAAAACTCTAATTCCCCAGAATGGAATTGGATTGGAATGAGGGTGCTCATTCCGCAACACTGATGTACTGCACACTGCCGTTTTTACCGACGCTGCGAAATCTCATGAGTGGCTTGATAGCCTAGTTGTACAACGTATTAAAATGGCGAATTTAAGTGTGACTGCCTGCGAAAAAGCTATCAGGGTTTTCTCGGCTCAAGTGCAAAACCTCTGTGTTTTTTTGTTATTTTTTGTTATAGACTTTGGTACGTACTTTAGTTGTTTAATATGTTATATCGCACCGTCATCAACCCTCTCGCAAAGGTTGGGGCAGTCAGTTCGACGTCAGCGCGCTGTACGTCGAACTGAAGTTTTGGGGTGTCGTATATGTGATGATAGGGGTGAGAATATACATTTTGTTTAGAGTGCATGTCACGCCGATGCTCGCTAGAACTGTGTCTCCTTGTCTCCGAAATCGATCGACGACACGCAGACGCAGCGATCCACACAGTTTTTTTTATCAGGTCTGCTTTTATGATTTCTCTTACCGTCTAATCTTTATGTTTCCTAATAACAGCGCACGGCTTAAATTTAGGTTTGCTTCCACAGTTATGGTAGTGCATTGACAATGGGCCGTCAACCTGTCCCCTCACTCTTTGGTTGTGTTCGCGCAATCTATCGTGTAGACATCTTCCCGTCTGTCCTACGTACTTTTTGCCGCACGTCAGGGGGATCTGATAGACAACTCCTTTTACGCAATCAACAAACGGGCTGCCATGCTTTTTCATGCAGCCAACCGGTGGTTTGAGGTAAGAATACGTCAGTTTGCACAACTTGGCAAGTTTGGCTCGGTGCAGAAAAAACACTTGACTATTTACGCGGTTTGCTATCTTGTTGAGACTGTGTGCAGTTTAATGTATGTAGTATAACCGCTACTCTCTGTTTTTCTTTTTTTTTTTACATATCTTGATCTGGATTTGCTACTACTCGTAGCTTTTTTAGAACCCTTTCTGCAACCGATACCAGGAGTGTCCCCGGAAAACCGGCAGCCACCAAGCGTTCCGACTGCTCCTTCAGACCTGAGCGCGGCGCATGATGACACGACCTTCTGATGGCGTTCACAAAATACAAATTTACAATTTCTCTCTTAATGAGTTTCGAATGGGAAGACTTAAACGGCGACATGGGCTTATTTTCTCTCCGGGGATATTTCAAAAACACATGTTGCTCCGAAAATGTGAGCCTGGTATTTCAAAACTGTATGACGTTGTCCACAGGTACCTCGTGCGTAAATTTGAGAGGATCTGGGACGAAACTACAGACTATTAAGATGCTGTAAACCGCCAAGAAGAAGTGAGAAACATAATGGTCTAGAAAAACTAAACAATCGTCAACAAATCTAAAAACCGTACTGCCATGAAAGTCATTCTGGCGTACCGAGGGTACTCTGTCAAAATGGGCTAAAAATATTTCACTCAAAATTGGAGCAAAACACAAGCCTATTTGGAGCTATATATTTTAGCCCACCATGACTGAGCCCTCTCGGAACGCCTGAATGACTTTCAAAGTAGTAAGGTTTTAAGATTTGTCGACGGTTATTTAGTTTTTCCTGGCTTTGATGTTTCTCACTAACCTGGGCAGTTTACAGCCTTTTAACAGTTTTTAGTAACGTCCTAGATCCTCTCAACCTTACGCACGAGGTATTTGTGGATAACGTCATTCAGTTTTTAGATACCAGGCTCAACCTTCGGAGCAACACCTGTGTTGGAAATACCTACCGAGAGCAAATAAGCCCCTGTTGCCGTTCAATTCCTCAACTTCCAGGGGTTGTCATCGGGCGAGCATCATCCGGAGCAGGACGCCCACCCCCAAAGTGATTGACTGGAGCAGTCGACAGGATCCCGCTGACTTTCTGCGACTGGTTGTGAGAAGAGCGCCACAACGTCAGCTGATGGTGAGCCCCACCAAAATCTGAGTGAGAAGACGGAGGCAATAGCCTGTTGAGCTGTGTGTGGCGGACGGAGCGGCATCCCAGCGAGGCTCCGGGAGTCAAGAGACTCAACAGGAACGCCCCAACGTCAGCTGATGGTGAGCCCGGCGAACATCTGGTGAGAAGACGGCGGCAATAGCCTCTTGCGTTTTGTGCGGCGGGCGGAGCGGCATCCCAACGAGATGCTCCGGGAGTCAAGGACTCAAGACCGGCGGAAGGAGGCAGCACAAGGGAGCCGCAGGGACGCCCCGGGGAACTGTGACGGCAACGGCAGGACCATCGTTCCAGGTAAGACCCAGGGTTGTTTCCTCCGACGCTCACAATGTCAAAGGGCACAATATTAGGGGCTAAGGGCGGCTTTTCGGGGGCGGAGGATGGAGTAGGTACCCAGGTCGGCAGCTATAGTGCTTGAAATTCTTAGACTCCAACTCGAAGTGGAAAATGCAAGCTGGCCCAGATTCAGGCGATCAGTGAAAGGAGTTTGAGGGACTCGACAAAAATGAGAGAGCTCGCGAAAGAACCCCGCGCTGTTTTCGCGCCGATGCCGGAGTTTGCAGCCTTCGCTCCGGCATGGTTTAAGAGCGCTGAGACTGAAATGAGCCCGGAGGAAGACCACGAGGAGAATGCATACGGCGATGACTGCGGCGGCCGCGAAGCGAGAATTGAGAGGGGAGCTAGCGCCGACGAGGCAGAGGCGACTCGCCGGTGATCCGGTGATGAAAGGACGTGAGAGCGGGAGCGATGGTGATGGCACCGACTCCAGTACCGGCACCGTGTCGTCGCCGAAGGTCAGGCCGGCGGTACGTCGTAGAATGACGATCAGGAAGAAGGCTGCGTCTAGAGACTCCGGAAGGAGGAGTCCGGATACAAGGAGCTGCGGGAGCGGCAACCGCAAAATGGGCACAGAGAAGAGTAAGCCACTCCGGCCAGTGGCCTGAGCTCGCACGCGAGGACAGCAGACTTTCAGTTTGAGCTCGGGATCAGCGGGTGTCGTGTACTGCGCGCCGCCCAGGCAATTCTCTGAACGTCTTCGATGGCAATGAGCTGGACGACAAGACGGCCAAGGTGAGGAGAATAGATAGCAAGGCTACTGGGGTTTTGTTTCACCTTTTGGCTGCGTTTATTTTACTGCCCCCCCTTCCCTGATTAACTTCCGTTTTACTTTTCGGTCGGCCCTTCCGTGTTTTATATTCTCCATAATATTCTTGGTGCATAGTCTTTATTCTCCGCGAGAGAAGTTTGTCAGTCCTCAGGTATATCTTGAAACGTGCAGGTCGAGGCTAGAAAGAGCATAGAGAAAGTGCTGGCGGAGGCGCTGAAAGTTGTTTGTAGCTTCCTTTCTTGGAGCACTTTGTATCTTTTTTTAGTCGCATTGTGTAGTTTTTTATGAATCTTTATTTTTACTGAGTGCGAACTCTATTAGAAGTGGAGTGTCTAGTGGTGTCTGCACCCATACTGTAGACCTTTGCGATTTGCGGGTTTTATATGTGCCTATATGCACAATGTGGAATCTGGAATGTACGGCTATGGGTCTGTCTCGGTGCTGTGTGTCTCGAAGTGACCAACAGTGGGACTGATGTTGCGCGAACAACAACTGTACTTGCAACATTTTAAATAGGGAGGTGTTAAGTATGAGAAATCCTGCTAATTAATTAAGGTGCTTTCTGCTAGAAAAGTTGCTCTTCCCAGAGTTGCGTCGGCATTGTTGCTGTTTTTTTTTTAACTTTCTATGTTGGGTTCGGCGTTTGGGAGGGAGCATTGGCGGGGGCATCGCCGCCGAGGTGGAGAGCCTCCCCGCGGTTGTTAAGAAACGTCTCGGGTTTCGGGAGAGCCCGCGCTTTGAGTGGTTTGTGTCTTTTAACCAGGTGTGCCTGTGGATAGAGGGTTTCGTCGCTTAGTATCAAATTGTCGCTTTTTACCCGATGTAATAATTTAGCTGTTGGCGCCAGCCGGACGGAAAAAATGAAGGGAATGATCCTACAAGAATTTGGATTTGGCGGTCGGAGCGCCAGGCTGACAGCTCGCCAACCATTGGGCAACCGTGTACCACGTGAGAGTGGTGAAATTTGAAGGGATTGGTCGGTCCCGGAGGAGAAAGGAGGCCCCTACGAGTCTACAAAAGGACTGCCGAGAGGATTCTCGGGGATTGGCTTCGATTCGATTCAGGGAGACTGGGAACAAAAGTAAGGGGTTTAATTTGGGGATTTTAACTCACTATTGAGTTATTTTGTTTCATAATAAACGTGGCCACACTGGCCACTGTAAAACCAACCAACGTCGCAATGTGTTCAGCGGGATCGAACAACTTTTAGTTTTTTTATTATCAACTTCCGCAGGGGCTGTCATCGGGCGAGCACCATCCGGACCAGGACACCCACCCCCAAGGAGGTTGACTTACCTGGTTCGATATCAGGACCGGGCGGATTTTTTCAGGTCGCGCACCAGTCACTTAGTTGTGTTTGGAGGTTTGTGTTTGTCCTTTGTTCCCCTTCTCCAGAGATTATTTTCGTTATTCTTGTCCAGCTCGCTTGCACATTTGCTTTTAATTGCATTATAATGATTGCATCAGTTATTCTCGAAAATGAAATAGTTCTTAACGTAGGTTTACGTAGACGATGAACGGGATCTGGATGATACGTGGGATAAGTACTTCCCCAAGACTCTATGCAATAGGTAAGTTCATTGTGAGCAAATGCGAAATAAAAAATTCGGAAAATATTAAGTCAAAACATTCGCGTGCGCTTTTAGTAAAGTATAACATCCCCATGCAGCCTTTAAACAAATATTCTTAATTTGACTTTTCCAAAGCATATCTGAGTCAACAATAACACCGAAATATTTATAGCAAGAAACATGTGGCAGCTCTGAATTATCCAGGTGAATTGCCAGCCCATCGTAGTTTCTAGTCTTTTTCCTGGTGTGAAACACTGTATATCTACTTTTCAATAGGTTAAGGGTGATTTGATTGCTTGTAAACGATGCCAGGACCCTAGTTAACTCCTCGGGTACTTTTGACTGGAATTCAAGTACAGTATCGCTTATAAAGATTAATGCCGTATCACCAGTGTACATTTGGGAATCTAAGTACTTTAAAGACGACGGGAAATCATTTACATAAAGAGAAATTAGATATGTCTTAGTACAAAGCCCTACGGTACACCGGTTAGCACAGTGTGCGGGTAAGAAATAAAGTTATTAATTACGACGCATTGCCTTCGGTCCGTAAGGTAACTACAAAATAGTTTGCATATTTTACATTGGAATTCATAATAGTTTAGCTTATCCAATAAGATTGTATGATTAACTGTATCGCACGCCTTTCTTAAATCTAGATAAACTACCATGGCAATGTTGTTGTCATGAAGAGCCTTGTTAAGAAGTTGAGTCGAAACAAGGACAGCTGTAGATGTAGATTTATTTGTCCTTAATCCGTGTTGATTAGGACAGAGAATATTGCACTTATTTATTAATTACATTACACGGTTACAATGTATTTTTCGAAGATTGTACTAATTACGCTAAAACCGAAAATGGTCTCTAACTTGAAGGATCAGATTAGTCCCATCTTTTAGAAACTAGAGTGTCAACATCTAATAAGATTACAAGAAAAACAAACGTTAACGACAATGAATGATTAAATTAACCGTAGAGCTCTTTGTAAAAGTTGACACATAAGGAATAAAACAAACTATGAGACGAGAGACGACGAACGCCATAAAATCATAAAGTAAATTAAACATTTTCAAATACTGAACCCTCTAAATTTTGTGCCTAAGTTGGCGTGCAAGATAAGTTTGTGGTCCCTTGTCCCGAGTTTGTTTTATTTCCTTTTGTCGAGACGAATAACGAAGAAACGTAGTCACATGGAAATATACCTATCGCAATAGCTGTAAGGTGTCAGGTAGTCAAGAATGCATAGCCCGCTAGATGCTATCTCGACAGGAAGAAGACTCGAGTGCTTGCGCAATTGCATTAATTCCAAGAACACATAGAATATCATCAGCAGTGGAAAAGAATAACACACATGGCAACAATAAATTATGCTCGCACATGATGGCAGAAGTTGTGTAGAGGTAATTATGCCGACGTGCAAATATTTCTAAAATGTTTTATTTGTAATTCTGTTAGTTTTAGTTATTTAGTTGATTGATTTCTTGAAAATAGATCATGGACCTTTCATATCCACCACTCACATAATGGCGGACTTTCTGAATGTGGCATACATTTACTTTAAATAAGCACCACTTCTTTAACCGCCAAGTTCATTCATAATCTCAGATGCAAAGGGGTCTAACATTAGATCTGCGTGAGCTTCCAACGCTTGGATATTAGGTATATTTTTTATTAGGTTTTAAGCCTAAGTTCGTCCTGCTCTTAATCAAAAGCTTCAAAAATAAACATTCTATTTTTGTCGTGTCAACATAGCTATCTGAGTTCAGGATTCTACGTTCGAAGACACAAAGAGGTGCCTATAAAACGGTTAGAAATAACCGATTGTTTTGTTTATGACGCCTTGCATCATCATTTGTTGCATTGCATCGCCCCAGTTCTCCAAAACATTATTGTGCAATGTACTCGTAATACGAAGGTAAATTTTGAAAAGACTAAAGGTACGTACCGCTTGGCAAATATCCATAGCCGTAGATGGCCCAATAATTCGATTGAATTTGCACGATCTCGTGAGATGTGACAATTTCCGTACAACTAGACGAAAACGCTAAGAAATAATTTTTTGAGGCTATAAAAATTCATTATATGTTTAGAATTGTGGCACAACGTCGAGTATATCTGGAACAGTAGACACGCTCAAAAGTCTACTGCACAAACTGTGCGCGGTGCTGAGCTCGACAAACATACAACTACAATGCATGACATGTGCGGGTTGCACACAGTCCTATTCTGTATGCTGTCACTGCATTTGCTGGTTTTGTTGAGAGTTTTATTGTATAAACCACATGCTCACTTAGGTAAGCAGGCGAAAGTCATTATCACTGCCTCTGCCTCTGCAAACCATGCACTTAATTTAAACATTTTTATTTAGTTTTATTTTATTACATTTTTTTATTAGACACTTTGAAATGGGGTGGGATGGAAAACAAACTAGGCACATAATAACACCTAAAAATAGTCCTGTGCCCCGTACAGCTATCAGAGTAGTAACACAGATACAAAAAACACGCACAAGTTAGATAAGAGGATAAAATTAATATTGTTTATAGATTTCTAAGCAATAAAACTTTTATTCTCGATAATATATTTTCAAAATGTATTTACTCAAACATTAAAAAGGTCCTTCTTTGGTTATATCCACAATCTAAAGATGCATATTTAGAAGTTGGGAAATTTGCTTCGTCGATGTTGTTTACCATAGCTCGTATGTATTTGTACTTTGGCATATTCCACATAATTTATATTTGTGGTGTGTATCACCTATGTAAAGTTCGGTGATAATTACTCCGTGTCAGTTTTAAGATAATTGAAGATTTTTGTTTTGTAAGGGTGAACATTATTAACTGCTGGAAAAGAAAAACGATGTTTAAAAAAAAACAGATGTGCAATCTTTATAGGCAAGACACTGCATTTATCAAATCGCTTTTTGTCTGGAGCCCGTTTCTCTTGATTGATCTTGTACCGAAACCGGTAAGACAATGTAAATGGTATTGGATAAGTGCATAGTGCAATTTGCACTTTATTTTAAGTTAATGGACGAATAGGAACACAGTGTAATAAATGAAGTAATCCAAATTTTAACCGAACTTTTGTGTAGTCCCATTTGTCAATGATATTTGAAAGTGATAGACTGAGTAAGGAATAGTTTGCCTCTATAAAGGTTTTTTGTGTCAATATTTATATAACCAAAAAAGTAATCAGAAGATCAAATGAGCTTCGACCAAGATAAATTTTTGCATTAATTCCTAGAAGTAATTGATGTATGTTAAAGTTTTATTATATAAATTGTGTTAATAATATATGGAAGCAATTAGAGCTGCAAGCCATACGTCTACTAAGCTTAAAATGAAATCAGATGTCCCAATAATAGCGCAAAGTAATCAAAAGAGTAATCAGAAACTCCCATTCCAATTATATAATATGAATTGTATAATAATGACTCGAAGTAATAGGAAAGACTAAAGAAAACTTCAATTCAGCTAGATTAACGTCGGGTGCTCCACCAATCACTAGATTTTACCAAAGGGTAATCAACATGTCAATTAACTTCAACGATAGCTAGTGTTTTAGATCTTATATTGACTACTCACCCTTAGCATGCAAGTGCAATAGCTTATCTTCCAGGGATCAGTGGTCACTCTATGCTACATTTTCTTTTCCAAACGTCTTTATCTCGGCCGACGGCCCAACGAAAGCAAATACGCGATTACAGTAGCGCAAATTTTAGTCAGATCAACAATGATCGTACAGTTTTCTTTGACCAGTATTTGACAGGCTTTTCGGGGCGCACCGTTCATGAAAACTGGGATTTGTATAAGGATAAAATAATCTCCCTTATCGACAAATACGTACCGCTACGAAATATACTTGAGAATAATCAGTCACCTTGGCTCACGAAAGCCTTGAAGAGACTGTCAAATAAAAAGGCGCTTGTACCGTGCGGCCAAGGTTTTCTTCGTGTGAGCGTCGCTGTGCCGCGTATCACAGTTCTGTAGAAGTTTACGAAAGAGCGATTGAAAACGCTAAATCTCACTTTTTTATACGAAGTCTTCAAGACATTTTGTTTTTAAATAACCCCGTTTAATTTTGGAATACTTTTAACAAGAAGGACCCTTTCTCAATTTATCTGAAAACTTCAATTGGTGATAGCGTGCCCAGTGACGAATGTGCTAATGTCTTAAACAGTATATTCATTGAATGTTTTTCAATGTTAGCAACATAAGTTACCGTTCGATGAACTGTGCCTGTTATCTGCCAATGGATGCTATCTTTGTTGATCCCGCTGGTATTGCAAAAATGATAGATGAACTGAAATTATAATCCTCATCAGGAGTGGACCGTATTAATTCCAAGTTTATTTTAAAAAACACTAAATTATACTCGTCTCTCATCCTTTCCGAATTGTCTGAACAGTCGCTGCAAGGTGGTATTTTACCTTGTGATTGGTGAGTGGGGAAGGTAGTTCCAATTCCGAAAGGTGGCGATAAACATTCCCCTAAAATCTAATGTAAACTTCTGGAACATATTATCTTTTCCCAACTCGTACATTTCCTAGAGTCGATTAATTTCTTCACTGAATCACAGCTCTAATTTCGTAAATCATTATCTTGTGAAACCCAACTCCTATCCATCACTCATGACATTCATTCTATTCTTGACCGATGCTCCCAGGTTGACTGCCTTTTCTAATACTTCGCAAAGGCATTCGATAAGGTGTGTCACGAGCAATTACTGCTGAAACTTGCAAAATTTATCATTCCCTCGTTCCCTCGTGGATTCGGTCTTTACTGAGTAACCGTTCACAATTTGTAACAATTAATAACGAAAACTTTCCGCTCGTGTCTGTGAATTCTGGAGTTCCTCAATGGTTTGTTTTAGGCCCACTACCATTTTTAATTTATATTAACGGTCTTCCTATAAATGTGTCTTCATCCGTTTGTCTCTTCGCTGTAATTTACCGTGATATCTGTCATGATTCTGACCTGTCTGCACTTCAGTATGATATTAACCCTGTCTCTCGTTGGTGTGAATTATGGCTAATGAAATTAAACACTAGTAAATGTAAACAAACGAGAGTTTCCCAGTAAACCTAACAACAGTCCGTGTTACCACCTAGATGGCAACCTTTTTGGAGCAAGTGGCAACATGATAAGTACCTTGGTGCTCACTTAACAAATAACCTTTCGAGAAACCCATCACTCAGTATGTTACTAGCCGTGCTAACTGCATGTTGGGCGACTTAAAACGCAACTTTTCATTGGAATCTCTTTCAATAAAATTGTATCCTGTACAAAACATTAATCAGGCCTAAATTAGAATATGCAGCCTCCATCTGGGATCCCGACCACGATTCTCTGATCACTGCATTGGAATCCATTCTGAATAGGTCAGCCCGTTTCATTCTTTCCAACTACCATCGTACTGCTAGTGTCACATCGATGAATAATAGTTTATATTTACCACTTGTCCCCTTGCGATGTAAAATTTCACACCTATGTCTATTTCATAAAATGTATTCTCGTAATCCTCTCTGTACGCAATCAGATGATTACTCCACCATTTTACATTTCATCCCGTCTTGACCATCAGCAGAAAGTTGGAGTTCCAAGCTCAGTTACCGCAACATCTCATACTTCTTTTTTACCCCGCACAGCCGAGGTATGGAACCACCTCCCCGGGTTTATTGCTACTATAACCGATACTAACCTGTTTA
>JAZHYW010051602.1:0-51507 GCA_037355805.1 Ixodes ricinus
GTGATTTTAACGCGTCGGGACGCACGGGTGGGTCATGGCGCTCATCGTTCAGTTGGCGGGCCCTATAGCGCTACCTGAGCGCGCTCCGAATAAGATCGCTCCAACATTCCGTTGCAAAAATCAGGTTTGAATTTGAGCAACGAGAGAGTTCGGAAGATTGACAGCTCGTCCCGCGTTAGCTCATAGTCGGAAGAGTTCAATCGGCGTACGCTCCGCGAAATTCTACTCCAACATTGTGTTCGACGAGAGTAGCAACCCAGCTAAGTCTGGGCGCTGCACGTGGTCAGACGCCGTATTCGCATGAGGCGAACCGTCTGCTTTGCGTCATGGTGCCATGACCACCACCGCAGCGGCGTGGCGTGCGAGGCGAACACTGGTCTCTTTTAGAGATGTCGCAAAACTGCATAGGTATCAATTAGATCCGGCTCAACCTTTCGACCAGGTTCGTGAAGTTCAACTGAATTTCGACTGTCACGCGCATACACGGAAGATAAACACGAGCTGAAGTTAAGCCGAGGGAAATACTTGCCGAGTATATTGCTTTCCATTGAGAAACCGACTCCGCGATTAAGGAGTACGCATTCGATTGTTTGGATTAATTGAAGTGTAATGTACAAAGCAAATTTCACTATAAATATATTTTAAAAGGTGCTGAACCTCGATGTTCGAAGTTACTCCTCAATTTCTACAAACATTTGGGACATTCCAAGTCTTAAATGGACCTCT
Source organism: Ixodes ricinus (assembly GCA_037355805.1). Lineage (NCBI taxonomy): Eukaryota > Metazoa > Arthropoda > Arachnida > Ixodida > Ixodidae > Ixodes > Ixodes ricinus. Next base: position 727 of record JAZHYW010051602.1, read on the forward strand.
AAAACGTCCCAGTTTATTGTGCCGCTTATTCCCAAGAAATACGAGCCAGTCCTAGTGTAGGACTCATATTTTGGGCGATTTGATGACAATAAATGCAAAGAAACGAATCTTGCTTCTAAAATTATACTTCGACGCAAGAAAGTGTACAGTTCAATTTGGAGAATCCAGCATTTAGGCTGATCTATTCTCACTGATTCTGACACGTAAAATTGAGGTCAGAATTACGGAATTATCAAAACACCTGCAGTAACGCGGTGTTTCATCAACGACTAATCATATTTAAATACGCTATGAACTTAAAATAAAAAAGTTAATTTCTTCTTAATAACTTGAACGACCCGGAGAGTGTACGACAGGAAGAGTAAATTATGAATAAAAATAATTATTTATATATACTATTTCACTTTAGGAATAATATTTCGCATTAGCTGTCACTTTCCAATGACAGACATGTTGTTTATCGTGAAAATATGCCTTTGCGATTGTTAAAATTATGACAATTAAACTCGCTCCACGCTATTCTTGGGCAAATGGAAGCCGCATTAAGATTGAGATACCAAAAATATACGCCAAAGACCGGCGGAAGTACCACCTGCAAGCGACAAGGACGCGTCAATAGCCAGTCATTACAAGCCGATATGACAGCCTCGCGTTTTGTTTGGATCACGCGGTCGCAGAGAAGCCGAGCTGTTTCAGTGTGGTGGATTCTGGGCTGATGAAACTTATCATCGAATAGTGGAGTGATGAACTTAGTTGTCTGAATTCTAAATATATCCCTGGCGTACTTTGACGGCGGGAAAACAAATTTCGAAATGAATAGTGCAGCTTAGCCTATCATTTCCAATGTGATTCCGCAAATATCAGGTAATTAGTTTTAATCACGATTTTACACTATCTACTTGACGTAACAAGTGGTCATAATTCTTTGTCCAAAGGAAACCTTTTATTTGCACTGTCTTAAAAAGTAATTTGTGAAAAATATTGTCCGTATTACTATAGTTACGTGTTTGTTTTCTTTTCGTCCTTTTCTGATTTCGCTTCTAAACCAAAAAGCCACCTACCTAGTTACTGCCTCTTGAATAATGTTGTTCTATGTCTTAAAACAGCATCCAAGCCTAGTGCGAGGCAGCCTTCGAGACAACCTGGATCGTACTGGGAGCCACAAAGACGAAGAACTGTGGCAGGTTCTACGAGAAGCTTACCTGGCGGACTTCGTCACATCGCAACCCAAGGGACTTTTCATGGAAGTGGGCGACGGAGGTTCAAATCTCAGGTCAGTTTGTCATATATTCAATATAGATGACATATTGGACAATTTGCCGTGGTTCTCTGATCATGCGAATACGCCCAAATGTTTTTACTTTCGTCGACGGAGCGCTTAAAATAAACTTGCGATTAATGTTACCTTTGCAAGCCATTCATGTGCCAACGTTGAGTCCGGGGGATCACAAAAGGGAGAGTTGCCAGAGTTGTGCTTCTAAAGTTTTAGCTATTTCAGTTCGTTGGTAAGTTGTCGTCACAACCCTGAACTGGTTGTGAAGACAATGCCAGCCGCTACGACATTTTATTGTAGGCATCCCTTCCTCGCGCCAGTAAAGATGTCACGACATTGATGACCGCAAGCACAACAGTAAGTACTACAAACCCCCCAGGTTAGTGCTTAGGTTGAGTTGGTCTTGCATTATGCCTGACCTCCATTACCTCTCCACGAACGTCGTTACAATATGCTGGTTACACAACACTGAAATAGACTTCAAGTACGTTGCGGCGGCGGACAGGAATTCGTAATTTTGCGCTATGATAAGCGGAAGAAAATAGTGGTTTGAGCCACCAATGTTACCCTTTGCGACGCATGACGAGAGTCTTGCGAAATATTCTGCAGTGTTGGCCAGAGGCAACTCGTGTGCCTGGCCAGGGCGCTGATCCGGAAGCCGAAGGTGCTCCTCTTGGACGAAGCCACGTCCCAGATGGACGGGGACACAGACCGCTTGATCCAGGCGACGCTGAGAGAGAGCTTTGCCGGTTGCACCCTCCTGGCCATAGCGCACCGCATCAACACCGTTCTGGACTACGACAAGTGCGTGCTTTCTACAGTCTATTTAAGTGCAGCTTTTCGTATCAGATGCAAAATGTGCCGGAGCGATGTGTTACCTCGGTCACTGAACACGTGAAAATGACTGGTAGGAGCATCAGTTATCTCGCGTCAATCTCAATATTCCTACTTTAAACAACATTTCGGCGTCTTTTGCACCTCGAGCGCAAGCGCGCAGCCGAAGCAAGGGAGAATGCATAGAAATAACTGCGCGTGCTGGATGGCGCGCGTTTGAAAGAATCGTCTCCGGCGTTTTCATTCCCGCAGTGGCTATAGATCATTAGTACACGCAGTTTGTATCCTTCCAAGACAGATTTCTCGCATATTTTTCAGGATCCTGGTGATGGGAGACGGCAGAGTTCTGGAATACGGGCCAGTGGACCTGCTTCTAGGCAACGAAAATTCGCTGTTTAAAGAAATGGCAAGAAAAGCGGGGGTTCTAAAAATGTAACACACATTTCTAAACAAAGCAATCATCAAAACATCTTTTCGATGTCTTTTCTTGATAGCGAAACCACTGAAATGTCCACAACACGTCGATCTGCTCAAGGTTTCCTACCTACATTTTTTGATCGCAGAATACAACTCACTTTTGGTGTTTGGGGAACAATCCAGTAGATGTGGCCCTTTTATTTTAGTCTGCATTTATAAATTTAGGCGATTACTTACGATGACTGCGGATGTCAAATTTACTTTCTGCGAATTGTCGTTGATAGAGTCCTGCGCCGTACTTATTGCTTTATCGTAACAATGTGTCCAAATTTCCCGTATTGCCATTTTGGGCTCATGGTCAGTGGTGGCAATGCCTAAATGGTTTATCCTCCCAAGATGGTAAAGCCACTGGTCAAAAAGTTTAAAATGACGCTTTTTTGTTTTTGCTTGAACTTCCAAGTTTAAATTTCCAAGCTTAAGCAAGGAAGTTTAAACTTCGGAGACGTAATACCGCGGTGACAATTAATGAATAATTAACAGCTTGGGACCCCATGGGTTGTACCCAGTGCTCCCGACCTTGGTGCTATATCTGTATATTTTGATAGGTTCCACTAGAGACCCACACCGCCACGTCAATAGAAAGGGCGGCAATGATTTGTATTCTGTTCAGAAATGACCTGTCATTGAAGTATACGCTACTGGCAGTATTGCAACTAAGTTGGTTTGGTATTACCGTACAAAAATTCAGCGCTCATGTGGCAGGCTTCATCAAGTCTCGTTTTGTAATTTTGTTTTCTTGTTTTTGCTTTACTGTGTTTTTATTCACTAGTTGTCGAAAGCAACTAAACAACTCCACTTAGTTCACTGAGACATTGACAGTGCGGTGGAAGTTACATGTCAGTTGGACCATAAGTCGTCGGTCGTATACCAAATGATGACTGTTTACGTGTACCTCTAGCGCAGAGAGTGAGACAAGTGATAAAAGGCAAGCAACCTATTGGCCAGGCGACAAATAAAATTTCAAAGCACTGTTGGCTTACGTCAAATTGATACAACGGACCGAACTGCAATCTTGTTCCGCGGATTATACATCACTCGACTACCATATGTCATGGATTGCTGCGATCCGCCTTCTCACTAGCGTAGTTTTTGCGGGCGAATTACTTGAGATGTTTAGTCTGGTAGCAACAGAAAGCTTACACTCAAAACGGAGAATGCGTGCATCACTGTGCTTTGTTGTAAGATTTGTGGATTCATGCCGTGTCAAAAGGGCTACAGCAACTGTACCGGCTTGACGCCCCCAAGTTCCGGCGATTCGGATCTGGTTCCGGAGGTTTAAGGCCTACTCCTATAGCTCCTCTAGCGCGCCGCCATGCTTTTTGTACATTCATCCAGGCCTAAATCTTGCGGGACCTATTTGCGCCTGTGGTGCGCCGAAGAGTTGTGCACTACCGCACCGGGTAGGAGATAATTTGAAACGCCTCAATCTGTTCTCAAGCGAGACTCCTCACTTCTAAGCCGAGTCTCCTAGAAAAATATTCTACTTGTCATGCTCTTCGTTAGTAAAGCTAAGAGAACTTAACACTAAATATACCAAGATGTACTATGTTGCTCGGTACAAAGCAGTGAAACATAACGATTGGTTTCCGTCATAATAAAAGTGCATCATCTTGCCCCCTTGTCCAAAATAGGACACCCCAAACCTTCAGTGCTTTGTACAGCGCACTGACATTGAACCAACTGTACCAGCATTCTCGAGTGGCTTGGCAGCCTAGTGTTGAAACTTAGTAAAATAGCTAATGTGTGTGTTACTGACAACAAAATAAAAATAATGAACGGGATTTTCTCCCGAACCTCGTCGTTTTTATTTTTTCGTAGTTTTTGATACTTAGTTCAGCAGTTTAATGAGTTAGATCCTACCGTTATCAAGCCCCTCCTAAAATATGGGGCTGTCTTTTCTACGTTAGTACACCGTACGTCGAAGTGGAGTTTTGGATGTATTATATGGAACAAAGACGTGTAAAGCGACACCCTTTACTCTTTTTTTTTTTGAGTGCACACTTGGAAAATAGTGCCGAACTGCGTTTGTGGCGTTTCGCGTCAATGTGGGGTTGCTTACTTTTAGTTCGTCCCCACGGTCGTGTGGTCTTCAACTTCTTTGTGTGAATTTCTTCTCGAAATCGGAGATCTTCAGAAGTATAAATCTCGAGAGCAATGCATTCACGAATCAATACGTAATGTCCATCTAACAAGCCAGGGAAGATAGTGTAGCGAGTCAAAACCATCGACTTCGGCCTGAGCAGCCTCAGTCACTAACGAGACACAGAGCCGACATACTCTTCTCTAACTTGCAAGTTTGAATCCCTGCCGTGGTGCCCGAAATCTGACAGAGGGTTAGTTGGAAAAGGAGCCGTGTAGCCAAGATATGGGTGACAATAATGGTTCCAAGACAAAAGATATCCGTGAAATGAAATTTAGACTCATGTCCACCACTGAGGCGTGATAAATCCTTTTTGTTAGATTGGAGCGTAGACCCCCAAACGTTTTTCATTTTGACTTGATCCCATTTGCAGCACCGTTGCATTTTACATGACCGAAAGCATTCTCGATTCTAGCATTCTTGAACCCAGCGCAACTTCATTGCCTGCAAGAAACGCTGCCACGTGGCGTACGCCAGACACTGATGGGTCCTTTCATCGTGTAGCTGCCACTTTACTGTTACCATGACCGCAAACAAAGTTTAGGAAGATCTAAAAAAAAACAAAACAAGAAACACATTTTTTGCCTTTTTTTTATGCGCAATCATGCCCCTGGTATATTCCTTAATTGTTTTCTCAAACAGTGTTTTTTTTTTCTTCCGTCACAATATCCTCTCTCAAATAGAACCGATAGTTTTGCTCAAGTCCTCCAGCCTTCGTACAGAGAAAGACGGTTCCTGTAAACCGGAAGCATGTGGGAACGGTAATTAATTGCGTTGCACACGGTAAAACATATCGTTCTGGCGGGCGACAACAGGGAATGGTCCTGGCAGTCTTCTTGGAGTTCAGGTGAAAGTTCTCTACATAGGGTTGTAAGGCCACTCTTTGCATCCAGGCTCAAATAACTCTTGTGTGGAGTGCTCGTCGCATCACCCTTTCGTGCAGTGTCAATGGAGGAATAGGCAGCCTCGAACCAGGCCGTAGGTCTTTTCGAATCGCGTCATTAAGTTACCAACGTGAGACGCGGCGACAAAAAGGTACGATGTGAGGATCTTGAGAATCGAAGTTCGCATGCCATAGAAATATTCCGTTGAAAATGTACGAGGCCTGCGTATGTCCAGTGACTTATAAATGACTGATAAAAAAAGCGAATGACTTTTTTTATTGTTGTGTTGTTTGGTGAGGACCTTGGTTTCAAAGTGCATATAAGAGGTTTACTGAATAAACGTATCATCTGAGTTTCGGACATTGTCTGACTGAATTCGTTCCCTATCTCGTCTACGTTTTTGGTTGTTTCTAAAGTTTCATACCCAGTTTCAGGTGTATTAACAAAGTGGTAAAATTACACCAGCCACCCTGCGTCCTCACCAGGGTTGTAAAGTACCTAGGTACAAGTAACTGTAAATCGGTATCTAGGTACTTTTGTTGTACCTGAGGTACAAACCTAGGTACTTTCATTTCTCAGTATCTGTTTTTCAGTAACTTGTAACTAAGTGAAGTTACTTTTTACAGGTACTTTTCTATCTCACTTCGTCAGAATCGTAGAAAAAACAATTTAACATATAACTGAAAATAAATTATAATTACAGTCCTAAAGCAATTTAACATCACGTAGTGTTTCCACGCAAAAAAATCGAACTCAAATTTCGCACTTTACAAAACTGAAAATGTTTGTGAAGAGAAAAAACTGGGAGGACGATTAACCTTCGCCTTTAAGAGTTGAACGCGATAGGGTTATCGGGCCGCGTTCGCATGGCCTTCTCAATCGCTTCTCATGCTCTTGAGTCACACAACGACCTAGTTCTTATGATACAACACTCCCGGCGCGATCGAGGAGCTTTTACCAGTGCTTTGATGCCATTTTACCCCGCAAGGTTTATTTATGTGTTTGCTCGGCACGCGCTAACAACACTCGATGCGATATTGCCTTTACCCTGACACAGACAGACATCGAGGCACTTTAATGACGGCAGGATCGCAGTGCCATTCCCAAGCCCTCCGTTGCCTAGTCGGTAGCATGTCTGGCTCGCAACCGAAGGGTCGTGGGTGCAATCCTGCGTAAATTCTTCAAATTTTTCTTTAAGGCAAATGAATTAGTTTATCGAGTGGAATCATTTGAAACATGCGGCGACCATTAATTCGTATGTCTTTAACCACCTTCATTCCACGCGTGACGTCACGTTTCACATGAGCGTTGTCGGTTGTTTGAAATTCCCGCGCGAATTCATGTGGCTGTGACGTCACGACCCTATCGACCATTCAGAAATTTCCCGTCACGCCACCGACATCCAACGGATTTTCTGTGACACGAGCTCCTAAACGCGCTTGCGTTGAAATATTCCCTTCCTTCCTAAAAACGAAAGAAAAAACGTGAAAGCTTGAAGACTTTCGCTCGTCGTTGAGTTGCGAAGGTTAGGTGCGTCTGCACTCGACTCTTTGTTTCACCATGCGGCCGACGTCTTCTGGACCAGCCGATGGCTTCGATGCCAGTGCTGGCGCTGAAGGGCAAGCCTCGTCAACAAGCGAGTTCGAGCAGGACGTCGTAAACAGTGGAAGCTGTGTCCTCGGTGAGCCAATTGAAGCGTGAGAGTAAGGCACGAGGACTTAACTCCGATGTGGGCATCTGTGCAGCGCCGTCACGTGCCTCGCTCCAGTGACCTTATTGGCTCCCGGACCCTTCTGTTTTGCCATTTGTCAACTTCTACCGAGTTGAAGGCTCCTCCGCATGTGCCAGTGGAGCACGCCCATGGTGTCTTCCCCTCCTGGCGTGCGCAGTTTTTATTGATTGTTATACCTATCGTAATTTTATAATTAGCAGTACTTGTAGCAAAACAGCGTGACATAACAAGACAGAAGAACAAGTTGGGACATATGACGAGCGCTGACAAACAATTGAAGGTTGCTACTACAAATATTTAGTACATAATATATGAGCACATCCATACGTCCACCCCCAGAGCTCGTCCATTATTTTGTTCTTTAGGCTCGTATGCCTCGCTGCCAACGCCATAATGCAGGTCTACCAACTCAGGCACTCAGCAAACATTTTTCTTAATTGTAGTGACTTGAGCCTTGAACAATACGTCACTCTGTGCAGATTCTGTTCCGATTTGTCCAGAGCGCCCATTATTTATCGCTTTGTATATTGGATGCCCAGCGATATTTCTCCAGCGCTGTCATTAATTTTCGCTTTGTGTATCGCAAGGGCGAAATTAAAGTTGAAACATTTCGTGCACAGAAGACCCGTAGTGCATGATGACGTGTCACCGGACCCACGCGGAGGCTCCGGTGAACAGCGTGGCACACGTGGTTTCTTTGAAATAGTGAAACGTCATAGACGTAAATGAAATTCGCTTATTGGCACAACCAAACTCTTTGTGAAAAAAATGCTGCAACAGAGCTACGTGGATGCCTCGGTTTTCATAAGCAATGCGCATATTTTCGTGCGAGGTTATTAGTAGATTTTTATAAAAAGCGATGAATTGCTCCCTGACGCCCTCTTTGGTAACCACCGATATGCCAGTCGTATCAATTACGGAGAGGAATAAATTCATCACCCTGTCTGAGCTAGGCCTATCGCAAGCCGCCCGGTGTCAACTATCAAAAAGATTTTGCAAGCGTTCCGTTATGAACGTCGCATCGAAAACCTTCTGCGTGGCTCAAGACCAAAGGGTACGACGGACGACGAAGCCCGAATGATCGTGGCTGCTGCAGTATACGACCCAACGCTAACGACTAAAGAAATACGCAGTGAACTGGGCCTTCCAGTGAGCGTTGCAATATTACGTGAATGGCTGCACGAAGCTGGCTTGCGCAGCCACGTGCCTGCTAGAAAGCCCATGCTTTCGGCTGAGAACAGGCGCACACGGCTGCTTTTCGCGCAAGAACATTCATCGTGGACAGACTGGCAGAACCTGGTGTTCACAGATGAATCTGCCTTCACGACGTGCTGGGACAAGTGCCAGCGGATCTGGCGAGCCGACCAGACCAGGTAGGAGTTTTAGCTAAACATGGACAAGTTGCACGATTTCGTTGAAAATGCTAGGCGATTGATTTTTTAGTTTACTCTGTCTTAAAATCGGAGAATCCAGCACGGGATTTTATTTTATATCCTTGACCAACACAATTACTACTGAGCACCAGTTTTCCCGAAAGTATTTGCACTGGGCGCGCTACTTCACGTAACTCGATCATGTCATATAGAACATTAAACTTAGACTAGTGCTGACGAAATAATTTGCTATTTTTTCAGGTTTAGCCCGATCAATTTCCAGCGCGCCGCCAGTAGCAGCCGCTACTCCGTAAGCGTGTGGGCGCGCTCTCCAAGAACGGGCTGGGTCCCCTGGTGCGCCTTGATGGCGGCTTCAACGCCGCCGATTACATGGACGTCGTCAAGACCGGACTACTGCCGTTCATTATGGACGGCCCGTTCAGCGGCGGCTACTTATACCTTCAGCAAGACCGCAGCCCAATCCACAATCAATGGTGTGTAACAGAACTGCTGGAGGACCGGGGGTATTGGTTCTTGAGAGCCCCCCCCCCCCCGATGACCAGATATGAACATCATTGAAAATGTCTGGGGGCCATGAAGAAGTGCCTATCCCACCGGGCCTTTTGGCGGCGTTTGGAAGACGACTTGTGGGCTGCGGTCGAAGCTGAGTGGGAGCGGCTGCGCGCTTCGGACCTGGTAATTCGCCTACTTAAAAGGATGCCTCGTCAAATGGCTTTCGTCCGAGCTGCTGGAGCCGACTTCACAAAGTACTAGGAGATCCGCTACTATTAACGGAACGACTGCAATATCCTATTTATCGTAGATAATGGGCGACCGCTCTATGATACACCCTGTTCGGATATGGTCATTTATTTACATGGCCTCAGGCTGATGCTAGAGCTGCTGCTGCGGTGCCGAGGCATCGGCGTTGGTCTGTTGTAGCATTTTTTTCACAAAGAGTGTGCTTGTACCAATAAACGAATTTTATTTCGCGTCTATGGTGTTTCACTATTTCTCAGAAACCGCGCGTAACACGTTGTTCACCGGAGCCTCCGCGTGGGTCCGGTGAAACGTCATCAAGCACTACGGGTCTTGTGCGCACGGAAAGTGTCAACTTTCATTTCACCGTTGCGATACAGAAAGCGATAAATAATGCCAGCACTGAAGATATATCGCTTGGCATCCGATACATAAAAGCGATAATTAATGGGTGCACTGGACAGATCGGATCAGAGTCTGCACAGAGTGGCGTAATATTCACGGCTGAAGTCACTACAATTAAGGAAAACGTTTGCTGAGTGCGCGAGTTGGTAGACCTGCATTATGGCATTAGCAGCGAGTCGTACGAGCTTACAGAACAAGACAGGTAATGAACGAGCTCAGGGAGTGGACGTAGGGATGTGCTCATATATTATGTACTTTGTATTTGTAGCAGCAACCTTCACTTTGGTGTCAGCTCTCGTCATGTGTCCCACGTTGTTCTTCTGTCTTGATATGTAGCGCTGTCTTGCTTTAAGTATAGCTAATGATAGAATTACGATACTTATAACAAACAATACAAAAGCGTGCAAGCCAGGAAGAGAAGACAGCATGGGCGTGCTCCGCTGGCGCGCGCGGAAGCAGCTTGCTGTTTCTAGCATCGACCTTCTCGCGCCGCGGTCATGCCGCAGGTGTCGACCGGGCGACAGTGCCGCGAAACAAAAGCACCCCGAGTGATGGCGCTTACAGTGCACCACCAGTGAAACGCGGAAGTCCCAGACGCGTCGCGCAAGAATCGAGCACATCTTAGTAGGACCCGCACCCTCGCACACCGGTGCATCTTCATAAGTTCTCAGGGGGCCTCCAGATGGAGCAGTCCATGGCGATGGCCTTGTGTTCTGGAGTTCGGGTTTCATTCCGTGTTGACTTTACATAATGTGATGTTCGCATGGACTGTTCATTGGATTCGTCTTCACAGATTTTGCTTGGATGTAGAGAAAGTCTATGACGATCTTGACTTGATCGGCTGGGCGCAATTCGGTCTCGTTCGGGATGGCAGTTTTTGCGCCCCGTTTGAGCTTTTGTTGAAACAAACTTACAAGACCTTCGTAAAGCGATCGCATCAGCACACGATGAAGTACAGTGGTATGATGTTTAGGTTGCACCTTCAAACATTCTACAAATGTCCTGCGGAATTGTATGGCATGAAGTAGTTTGCGGAGCTGAATCATGTGGCTTGAGCTGCTTAATTTTTGTAGACTTATCAGCTGGTCGATGTGTTCGTCCATGAAGCTGTCTCGTCGGCCGACAGGTTATGTAGCGTTCGAAATGCTAATTCGCATTTCTGTTCCGAAAGTTGAATTCTATGACGGCCCTCTTTGCATTCTGAGAGAGATATGTTAGTATCTATTTAAACTTTTAAACTGCTGGGAGTTCAAAATTGCTGTCAATCGTGAAGTCTTACTAATCCTCGCCAATACGTGACGCTGCCCAGCGAATGCCGGCACCTGCAGTGTAGGTAGGGTTACCGTCCGATGGGTTCTTGGAGCTAAAAGCGGAGGAAGGTTGCTGGTGTTCCCGACTGTACTGATGTCCGAGGTTCGTCTGCGCGTTGTGAGAGTCCTGGGCACGTGGGAGGCGCGTGAGTTCCTGGCCGATCCCCCAACGGTACTCTTCGGTTGTTCCCAGCTCGTCATCGTGTTTGTTGTCGGTGGTTGTAGCCAGTTTGTCTTTGTCGAGATCGATGAGGCTGGTCCAGCTCGGTTGAGTCCGGGTTGAGCAGGACAACGTCAATTTGCGTGACTGTGCGAGTCACGGCATTGCGGACATTTTCACGGGTCCTACGCTGTCCGTTCATTTCCTTTCGGGGGTTTCGTCACCTTAATGTTAAGGGAAGGTCTCGAGACGCGTCCATTTTCGTAGAGACGTTTATATGAACCTAAAATGCATTGTCCTCGCGCGCGCTAGCAGTAGCTGTCCCACATGCGTACCTTCTAGTATTTATTCCACAACACCACCTAGAGTTCACCGTAGTAGCCAATACGGCTTTTCCTTTACTGGCTTTTACACGAATCATTCACGAACTTGTGCAAGCTTTCCAGTTCCACCAAGTTATAGGGGTTCCGCGACCGCGCATGTCACAAAGTATGAGGAAAAGGCATGTGAATTTGCTCTTTTGCTAAAGCAGAACAGTCCACTCATGGTGAACAAAAGAAGTATCCCAGCGAATGACAAAGATTAGAATACAATTAGTAGATCCCAAAACAAAAATAGAAAGTGACGTTCGCAGGAATAATGAGCATATGATATGACGTTTTGATTGCTCATTATTTTCAGATTTTCAAGGTCTAAACGCCTTCGGCAAGAGAGGAACGAGTTTATATGCTAGTCATCTGCCCAGAGCTCCCTTGTTGTGGTCTACCACTTTTCGCCGAGCTGGCTCCTCACATGTCCAATAATAGAAGGGCCGCAGCGTGGTCTTCCACACCCTGGGAGGGTTGGCCCATCCTGTCCAGCTTCGAGGGCGTTGGTGGGGAGGGCTTCGACAATCGTTGGTCCTGTTTTTTGGCCGTGGTTGGCTCTCTTTGTGGTCAGCAATAACGTGAACTCACAAAATTCCGCTATAGTGTACTATGGTTATATTTTCCACATAACTCGATCGGCAAAAGGACAACGCTGTAAAACCCCAGACAGCCAAATGGACAGCCGTCTAGGAGCGCGTGACGGCTCTTTGTACAACTGTGCTTCGCTTGTGTGTTATCACGTGCCTCGCTCGGACATGCTTATTGGCTAGCTGAGACTGCAATCTCGTTTGTTTCCTTAATGACACTAAAATAGAGCTAACATGTTCATAGTATAGCATTGTGACGGCTGCATAGCAGTGGCAAGGTTATTCTGCGACAGCAGTACAGCAGTACTTCTTTAAAATGCCTAGAGGTTGTGATAGCATATAAACCATTGCGGGTATAGACCTTTCCATTGCTTATCACCCGGGTGAAAAATGCTGAATCACTGAGCGTTGACGCATGCGCAGTCTTTGATATACTGCACAGCAGAGCAACTGCGCATGCTCAGAAGGCGTTCCACAGCCCAGCAGAGAAATATGGCAGCGCGCAGAAGGCGATTTTTGAAAATGCCTATATTGTAGTATATGCAACAAATTATATGACGCACTATACTCCAGTTTCACGTTCAGTCCCACCGTAACCTCACCACTGCGATATAATATAGTTAACCAAGCAGCGTCAGAATTTCGTCGTCACGGCGCTCGTCTTTTGTTCGTTGACTATCACCGGCTTTAACAATAACGCACATTCAATGCGCCGTAATCCTGCGTTTTCAGCCCCGTTATAGGTCTAGCCAGTGATAGAAACGCTCAAAGACGACAAGCGCCATGACGTAACTATTTTCCCGCAACTTGATTGGCTCCTTCAATTCGTAGCGTTAACTGCGGTAGAACTTCAGGCAAAACGTTGTAAATGAGAGATTTTGACTGGCATTATAGTGACGTGCTTGGATTTTCAAAAGGGCCCGATTTCACGCTATCTAACGAAAGAGACATACTGCGTCTCATAGCTTTATTTGTGCTTCGTGGCTTTTATCACCTCAAACATGTTTCGCTCATGACAATCACGACGTCGACCATCTGGCTCTGCAGAATTGGATCCATCATGCGTCATATGTCAGTGTTGTTTTAAGCAGGTGCAGTGTCAAATCAACAACAACCCCTACGAGGCGCATGTTCATTACTGAGACACAAACAATTATGAATGACCTCAAAACTACAGCGGCTTGAGGGGAACCTTATCCACGGCTTCGCTCCGCTAGGCCTTACTCTGTAGAACGTGTAGCGACGCGAAAGAAAATGCTTAGTGCAAGTTCGATAAATAGCCCTAGTTTATGGAGTGAAAGTAGCATTTCATAAATTCTTCGCGGTTTAAAACCTTGCTAACGCACATCCAGACTCTCGTGGATAATGCACATTTAGGCAGTGACAAAAGATGTGTTCAACATGAGTATAATTGAGCTGCGCTATAGACTATCAAAAACTTGGTATTTAATGGCAGTGCATATAAGAATGAATGCGACTTAGAAGTCAACTGTATATGTACATGGCATGTATTGCTTGTTGCCTGCGACCTTTTTGCAGAGTATTTTTTATACTTGTGTGACCGTTTTGGCATAAAATACATTATCAGAAGTGTAGTCAGTTCGTAATGATGCATTATAAGGTACAGGACTGGACGAAACAATATTCACTATATTGGATATCTCCGACTGCAGTGTACTTTGGGATCACGGTTTGAAATAACGAAAGAACGTGCAATAGAAGTTTCGCAAATCACAGCAAGATTGAAGGAAGGCACTGATTGGTCACGAGATACTGCGTCAGCGTACAGCGGGGCCTCACGTCCAATCAGCGTGTCGCAGGACGCTTGGTATCGGGCTCGGGCCCTATTGTCGAGTTGGGTCCATCCGACTGTGATGACGGTCCATGGAGGAAGAGGAATACGTTTTCAGATCATGTTCATTCTAAGCAGTGTTGACCTGGACGAGAAGAAAAACAGTTGTGCTTTTTACGGACTTCTTGAGGACATACCACTTCCAAAACCGCAGCACACATCGGAATCTTGCCGGAGCTAAAAGTCACAAGCACTCTTACAATATTTGTTTCCAAAAGAAAGTTGCTAAGACGATTTTGCTGGAGTCAACCACGGGTCCGGTGAATTTATTCAGCTTGTACGCTTGCAGTCAAGCCTCAACGCACCCGAAGTCCCGCCCTTGTGTTGGGAATCGCTGGACTACTCATATCCCGCTGTATTTCTGCGATATTTGAACCGCATGACGAATTTGACTTGATCCCTTCTCTGCGGCTACGTCTCAATGCCAAAGCTGAAGATATCTAGAGGCCCTCAGCTGCCCACGCGAAAGAAGTTACGAGTAGTGAGGTGTGTATCGCTTTCCGGTCAAAGTATGTACCACGCTATCTCTCCAGTGTAGTAACTACGATAATGCTCGATAAAAAAAAATCGCAAACAATTATCCCCAATAGAAAAGAAAGTTTGAATGGTATTTTGCAATACCTCATCTTTTTATGTTTCAGAACCGGAAGGTAATTCTTTTAGATCGTGTATAACCTTCTCGAAATCGGTTTTATGTTTTGTTTGAAGTCTCTGTTCTTGGCTCCGAATCCAAATCTGCCTAGTCACCAAGAAGCGCGCTACTTTGTGTCAGAGGTCAGAGAGCTTTTAAGTTGGTTTAATTGATCTTCTCGTTTCTTTTATTTATGAACTGAGTGATTCCACAAGAGATCGAAATGCATGTCCACTTGACATTTTTACCTTTTTTGTTTTTAATATGTGATGTGCATACATACCATCCAGATTATTTCAATCTCGATCGATGTTTAATATGAGTGCAACACAATTTAATCCCTGCGTCAGTGAATTTAATCCAGCAATATTACCACAAGCGTCGTCCGAGCGAGCGCGTGCGTTGACCGAATGGTTTGCGGTGCTTGGCTTTCGAGCCGAGGCCCCAAGTTTCAATTCCTGGGAGCTGCCGCTTCCTTTATTTAATATTTCATTATAGCGTTCTCGTGAGTTGGAAAACCTTGTCGTCTGATCGAGGTAGGAATATTCTACGCGCCGAACGTACTACGTCAAATCTTCCTGAAACCAACGTAGGGTACAAATGCTTCTTCGCGTGGCGGTCCGAGGGCTTGCAGTATCGCTGCGAGGAGTCTATCCTGCTGTCTCGCCGACATCCGACGCCTGCGACGCTTAACCTTTTTCGATTTTGTTTTAGGGCACAAGTTCGCCCCATTAAACGTTTAGTTTCTCCAGTTATTAGCCGCCATCATCTATTTGTCATTCGTGGCGATATATACACGTAGTTATTTGTCTTCAGTGGTCGCGTTTCACTTGCACTTGTGATAACTTAGAGAAATTGTTTTTATAATTAGATCCGGCTCTGGAAAACTGATATATTGATCACTATTTTGATTACTTTGAGTTATATGTCACATGATTGACGAAGTTAATTAGACATGTTGATTACTCTTGGTAAAATCTAGTTATTAGTGGCGCACTCGACTTTAATTTAGCTGAATTGACGTTTTGTTTACATTGTCCTAAGGCTTCGAGTTATTATTGATACAATTCAATGCAATTGGAATGTGTGATTACTCTTTTGATTACTTAGCTCTATTATTGACACATCTGACTTAATTTAAAGCTTACTGGATGCATGGCTGGCAGCTATATTACTTTGATGTATTAATAACACAATTTATATAATAAAAGTTCAACGTACATTGTTGATTACTTGGAGATAGTTATTGCAAAAAATGCATCTTGGTAGAATCTAATTTGACCTTCTGATTACTCTTTCAGTTATATAGGTATTATTTTCACTTTCAAAAATTATTCACAAATGCGACTACAAAAATTTCAGTCTAAATTTGAATTACTCCATTTATTACTATGTGTTGCCATTCTTACAATTGAGTTCAAATGAAGTGCCGATTGTACTAACGCACTTGTTCAGTATGAATTTGCATTATCTCACAGGTTTTGGAATAACATCATCCTTTAAAAAGTGCTCCAGACACAAAGAGATTTTATAAATCCAGTGTCTCGGTTATGAATATCGCACATGTCGCTTTATTTAAGAAAAATTGCTTGTTTAATGTACACCAGCTAACAATGTTGATCCTTCCAAAAGACATCTTGAATTATCTTAAAGCTTACAAGGATAATTCTCACTTACATTTATATAGGTGATACACACTACAAAATAATAATGTGTGGAATACGCCTAAGTTCAAAGACTCCCGAGCTATGGTGAAACAACTTCGACACAGCAAATTTCCAACTTCTAAAGATGCATCTTTAGATTCTTGATATGACCGAAATATAACCTTTTAACGTATCAATAGGTAGCTTAAAAATGATTACATTTTCCAGCATAAATATTTTCTTGCTTAGAACTGTAAAAACACATTTAATATTTAACCTGCTGCCTAACTTGTGCGTGTTTTGGACCTGTTGTGCCGCTCTGTAACCTGTATGAGACACGGAACTTTGGTTAGGTGTTATTATACACCTAGCTTTTTTCCATGCCACCCCAGTTCAAATTGTCTAATGAAATAAAATAAAACGGAATGAAGAAAGGTATGAAAACGCAGGCAAGCTGGTGAATGATATCCATAGTAACCCTAAGAAGTAGGAACAATAAAAAACGGACAGAACAACGAAATCTTGAACACAGCTAAGAAATTGTGTTAAAGACTTCGTTGTTCTGTCCGTTTTTGTATTGTTCCTGTGTCTCAGGGTTGCTATGAAAAAGGAAAGGAAAACGTTTAAATTAATGCAGGGTTCGCAGACGCAGAGGAAGTGCTAATGACCTTCGCCAGCTAACCTCAGTGAGCATGTGGTTTATACAATGAAAATGTCAACAAATCAAGCAAATATAAAAAAAAGATAGCAGAATAGGGCCGTGTGCAGCTCGCACATGTCATGCATTGTAGTTTTATACTTGTCGAGCTCAGCATCGCGCACAGCTTTCTGCAGTAGACTTTTGAGCAAGTCTACTGTTCGAGCTATACTCGACGTTGCGCCGCAATGCTACACAGATAAGGAATTTTCATAGCCTTGAAAAACTATTCCTAGGCGTTTTCATCGAGTTGTACTGAAATTCTCTCATCTCATGAGATCGTGCAAATTTCATCGGACCTATTGGATCATCTACGCTATGGATATTTGCCAACAGGTACGTACCTTTAGTACTTTGGAACTTTACGTTCATAGTATGAGTATATTGCACAATATGTTTTTTTTAACTGGGGCAATACAGTACAATAAATGAACACGCATGGCGTAATGAACACAACACTCGGTAATTTGTAGCCGTTTTCATGGGCACCGTTTTGTGTCTTTGAATGTTCAATCCTGATGTCAGTTAGCTATGTTGATATGACAGAGATAGAATATTTATCTTCGAAGATTTTCATTAAAAGCAGGACGGACTGAGGCTTAAAACACGTTATGAAGTGCCACTGGGGTATTTATAGACATAATGCCGACGCGTTGGAAGGCCTAGCAGCTATGATGTTAGACCGCCTTTGCATCTGAGCAATGGGAGATTATGAATTAACTTGGCGGTCTAAGAAGTACTGCTTATTTAAAGTAAATTTATGCAACATTCGGAAAATCCGCAATTATACGAGTGGTGGATATAAAAGGCCCATGATCTCCTTTCAACAAATCCATCAACTAAATAACTAAAACTAACTTAGAATTGAAAATAATCAAATTTTATAAATATTTCCAGGTCGAAATATAACCTCGACACAAATCTGCCGTCATGCGACGCATAATTCATAGTTGCCATATGTGCTCCTCTTTTTCACTGGTGATGATCTTTTATTTGTTTTTGCAACTAATGTAATTGTTCAAGCACTCGAGTTATCTTCTTCTCGAGAAAGCATCTAGCAGGCACTGCTTTGTTGACTACCTGACAACTTATACCTTTTGCGATAGGTATATTCTCAAGTTACAGTACGTGTTTCTTCGTTATTCGACTTGACAAAACGGAAATAAAACAAACTCGGGACAAGGGACGACTAACTTTTCTTCTACACGCAACGTACACACGGAATTTAGGGAGTTTAGCATTTGAAAACGTTTAATTTACTATATGGTTTGTATGGCGTTCGTCGTCCCTTGTCCCAAGTTTGTTTGATTGCTTATATGTCAACTTTTCCAACGAGCTCTATGGTTAATTTAACCATTAATTGTTGTTAAAAGTTTTTCGTAATCCCATCAGATGTTGAAATTCTAGTCTGCAACTCGCTCCTTGAACAAAAAGGATCAACTAATAAGATTTAACCACTGGCGTTATCCCGAATGAAAGAAATGCAAAATTATTTCCTGTTCATCTTGCTGGAAATTGACGCAGGAAAAGTGTGACAGTGCAACGTCCTGCATGAATACCAGATGCAGTACTGAGAGAAAGAAAGCATGGCGAGGGAGCGCATTTGATGATACCCAGAAGCCTGCAAGAGAAATCCTGGACCACCGAACGGTTCTATTGTCCCTGACAGCTTAAACAAAGCGCACGAAGTGTCGACTCTCGCGCACCTCATTGTCGCTCAGAAGCCAACGAGATTACAGCAGAGGCCAAACAGAGCGCAGAATAACGAGTGGCAAAGCAGGGAGCGTGAACACAATAAGTGCCCCCTCCCCTCCCCTTCTTATTCATAGCTGGCAGTGGTCATAGACCTTTCGACCGCTTATCACCAAGGTGAGAAATGCGGAGCCACTGGGCCGTGGACGCATGCGCAGCGTCTCGTATTTCGTGGAAGAAAAGGCTGCTGTGCACGAATCAGAACGCCTTTAACAGCCCAGTACACAAAGATGGCGCAGCGCCCGCAAGGCGAATATTAGAAAGGTTTGAAACAAAAACATCACACGTCTAATTTCGTCGCCGAATACCAGAGGGGCCGACTACCTGCAAACTAGAGAGGAAGCTCCCCCAAGACGAGGAAGATGATGATGTGTTTGGAATGGAGCAACTAGTTCCGCGACGCCCTCAAAGAGATCTAGGGTGTCTAGTGTTCCTGCAAGCACTTACGAGAGTGCACCGCTGCAGGCCATGGAGCGAGCGTGGTGAAAGACAATATTGAAAACATGTTTACACATACAAAAAGAAGCATGATGCTGCAGCGCTATGCAGGGTCTAACGTCAATTCAGTTCGAAGAGTGTGCTGAATATACTTGACGCTTGCATGAGTATCGCTGCGTGCAGGAACGAGATCGAACGATTTTCAGCACTTCTGGCAGATTCAAGCTTACTCTTACCTCGCAGTGTAAACACAAGAAGGCCAACATGACCTTACCAAGTCAGTGTCACACCTAGCTCACTCTCGAACGCTCTAGGTCGAATATTCGTCATACCGAGTGGAGTAGATAAGCAGACGAACGCGGTCGTGCTGAGCCCTCAGACTCTGCCGACGACGAGCACATTCTTTCTTGCAGTCTCACTCCAGCAACCTGTCATGCTGACGCCGCGAAGTTCGGTGCAGCTCTTTCGACGCTCTTTTGTGTTTTGTTTCTGGCACAAGTTCGCCAATTAAACATTTATTTTTAGTCTATGATCGTCGAGCCTTTTTCGTCCTCGGCATATATAATATATTTTACACGTAGTTTACAAGGCTGTGGTAATGGATGATGGAGAATCTTAACCGATGCCGCCACACACTTATACTAGAAATGTTCTATTATTTTCATTACTTTATGTTTAAATAAAGCAGATCAGTATGAGCACAATAGGACAGATTTGCTACGACCGGATAGCTTTTTCTGCAACTTAAACAATTTATTTAACTAGGTACTGGTCGCAGTTCCCCAAACCAGTTGAAAGTAAGATAAACGAGCTTTGAATTATGCGTCATAACTTGGAAGTTTTACACTAGTTGGCAGTGTATGGCAATGCTTTTATGGAACACCTATGACATTCGTGAGTTTCACGGTAATGTTTTGAATATAAGAGTCCCATAACATATGTTCGTGAAAAATCACGCCTAACGCCTAAGCAGTATTTTCAAATTTAACTTCAGAGGAATTCAACATTGACTTTGAGGTGGCATTGCACACTGAACTTTTTTTTTTAAACTACTGCATTTGTTTTACTTTCATTCATTCTTAAATAATTTAATGCAGTTCACGTTTAAAGCTTTTCTAGGCGAATGTTTTTCTAAGAAGCAAGCCTATGCATATATTCTCTGAAAAAAAGTGACTAGTATCATCACTATAAATTATATGACGTATTACTTGCAATAGTGATTATCTCATTTATAAGCATATTGATATGCAATGGTCCTAAAACACCGCCTTTAGGTACCCCTGACAGAACTGGTTTCAACACTGAAGGATACACGTTAATTTCAGCAGTTTTCTCTCGACAAATTACGTAATTTTCAACTAGAGCTAAGGAAGGCCCTTGAATTTCATAATAATTAAATTTTTCTAGATCTATACCTATTTATAGTTTCGGCAATTGCCGAGATATCACTCAAACTGCCGCAATTGGTTCTTCCAAGTGACTTGAAAAACATGGACTCTCCAGTTGTCTTAAAGTGTGTGACATTGAGTTTGACCTCAGACGTGAAACGTCGCACTCAGTCTTAGAAATATGACCTTATTTTTAAATCTGAACTCAATTTCGTCTTCACGGTTTCAGAATACCCTTGGTAGTCTCCAGTGGATGGTGTTTGGTGGTTCCTTAGCGCCTTCCTCTGCACTAAGGAAGGCGCACATTCATCATACTTTTTTTTAGTGTGTAGTCAAATGGCTAACACAATGACGTAACCTACACTCTACAAACGACTAGACGTGCAATATGTCACAATGCACATGTTTGTTCTTTCTAATCAGTGCGAAAATGTGAGCGTGCTAACTGAGCACATATGTTGCTGTTGCCTACAAACAACAAGTGTGAAGTGAAAATAGAGAATGATGTTTCAGAAGTACGGTGTCCATTCGCGCTGAATGAAATAAAGGTATTTAATTTTCTTGATCTGCACTCCTTTGACACGCTATATGAACGTGTTTCCTAGGGACTAATTTGAAACAGAGGGTCGCAGCCGACGTTAAAAATCAACCAATCAGATCGCATTGACAACCTAACAGTTGGGTATGGCTCCGGAGAAGCCACTTTAGAGAAAGTCGCTGGATGTGACTACTCTCGTATACAGCCCCACAAATCGTCGAAAAAGCAAATGTTCGAGAAGCCCATTTATACTTGAGACCTAGGCAAGCGATATCGTTGAGGAGCTCGTTAACACGATTGCGTCAAGAAGCTCGTGTCGCAGAAAATCCTACTTCGGCGTCGGTGTCAGCGTCGGCGTCGGGGGGGACCGGAAAATCCTGATTTGTCGATAGGGTCATGTGTGACGTCACGTCACATGACCACGTGTGGGAATTTAAAACAATCCACAACCCTCACATGTGACGTCACGTGAAACGTAACGTCACACGTGACGTCACATTTGCATTGCACGCGACGTCAAGTGGCATCAAGCATGACGTCACGGGACACTGGCACGCTACCGACAAGGCAACGCACACAGGCTTGCACTGGCATGGGTAAGAGCGCGGGTTTATAAGAGAAGGCTTTGTGAACGGGGTCCGATTACGCTATTGCGTTCCACTCTTAAAGCGCAGCTTAAGCGTCCTCCAAGTTTTTAATATTCAATATTTGAAAAGAACGTGAAGGTGCAATATCTGCTTTAAAAAAGAAATGTATGTGCTTATACCCTGTGTCGGAACACTCTGCTAGAGGACGTCGATGCTGGCACAGCAGCCAGCAGCACACAGCACGCGCGCACTCACAGAACGCGCGCACTCGCAAGCTCTCGATCTGCCGACCGGTCGCAACGGCCGGACCAGAATAAATACGAAGTATTCGGCGGTAGTCTTTCTGCCTACGCGAATACAACACTGGCGACGAGACCTGGTACGAGCCAACGAAGCCTGGACAGCCACCGCAAGCCATGCCGACCCAAGGTACCATCGAAGCCTTCACAGGCAAGTCATGGGCGTCATGGATCGAACGCTTAGGGTTCTACTTCGTGGCTAATTCTATCACGAGCTTGGACAAGAAGCGGGCACTGCTGCTCACGCTTTGTGGGCCAGAAACGTACGACATCGTTCGAGCTTTAGTGGCCCCTAGGACGCCGGGAGATATCGGGTTCGAGGAACTGGTGTCGATCCTTGGGACACACTTCGACCCTCAAGCCTCGGAGCTGTACAGTCGCTACAAGTTCCAGCGTCGGGACCAGCTAGCCGACGAGTCAATCAACAGTTACGTCGCGACCCTGAAGCAACTGGCAGCAGACTGCAACTTCAGTATACCCTTGACCTCATCGACAACTGTTGCAACGACGGCATCGCAGCCATCAACGGCAGGTCAGGTCTCCGGTACAAGGGCTACGACTGGGACACCAGCAACGCCTCTTTGCGACACCAGACTGCCGTTGGACATCATGCTGCGCGACAGATTTGTCTGCGGCATACGCGACGAGCTGCTGCAGCAACGTCTGTTTGCAGAAAAAGATTTGACGTTTGCAGCTGCTTTTGACATGGCAGTCAGAGCTGAGAGCGCTCTTAAGCAGCAGCAGGACATCAAGAGCAAAGTCGAGCATCAGGTGCACCAGACGGAAAAGAGGAACAAGGAGCCCTCAACACAGCAGGGACGACGTTGCTACCGGTGTACGGGACAACATGATCCGCAAGAGTGCCGTTTCAAGAACGCGGACTGCAGATACTGCAACAAGCGCGGACATATTGAAAAAGCTTGTATTGCCAAGAAAAAGCATCAGGCAAGCAAACCGCTCAAGAAAGCGAACCAGATAATGGCACCGACAAGTTCAGAGAGCCAAATACCGCCTAATGCTGGATGCTCATTTTATGAACTTCACAAGCTGGCGACGGACACAGCTGTTTCAAAGTTTCACGTCACACTTCGAATTGAAGGCAAACCACTGGAGTTCGAAGTTGATTCGGGTTCCGCCTGCTCCCTAATTAGCGAAGAGACCTTCCGAAAAACCTGGCCACGGAATCCGCCGAAACTTACGCACGACGATGTTGAACTGCGTACTTGGAGTGGCGAAGGACTGAAGCTTCTGGGATCCCTCCAAGCTACCGTCAGATTCAAGTCAAAAGACTACGTGCTTCCGCTTCTAGTGTTGAAGGGATCCGGCTGTAACCTTCTGGGGCGCGACTGGTTCCAGGCCCTACACATCAGGTTACAAGGAATCAACCAAGTGCGACAGCAGAGCACGCCACCAGAGGTACAAGCGGTTTTACAACGCCATTCCACGGTCTTCAATGAGGACATTTCGGGATACACTGGACCCTCGGTTCACTTGGAACTAGAGGAGGGAGCAGCGCCCAAGTTCTGCAAGGCTCGTTCCGTTCCACTAGCACTGCGACCTGCAGTAACACAAGAGCTCTCCCGACTGCAAGAGCAGGATATAATCGAGCCAGTACAACATTCGGAGTGGGCTACACCTCTAGTCCTCGTCCATAAAAAGAGTGGAGAGATCAGACTCTGTGGAGACTACAGAAGTACTGTCAACGCCGTATCAAAGAAGGCAGCCTACCCACTACCAACTACAGGAGAAGTTCTGGCAAACCTGAGAGGGGGCACCGTTTTCTCGACGTTGGACCTGTGCCAAGCCTACCAACAGTTGAAAGTGTCTGAAGCCACTGCAGCTGTATTGACCATCAACACCATAAAGGGCTTGTACAAAGTGAAACGCCTGCCTTTTGGAATCTCAGCGGCACCAGCAATTTTCCAGCGTACAATGGAAACAACCTTGGCTGACATTCAGGGCATAAGTATCTACTTGGACGATATCATCGTGAGTGGAGAGAGCCGTGAACAACATGCTGCACGCCTGGACCAAGTACTGTCCAGACTCGAAAACGCAGGCCTACGGCTCAAGAAAGAAAATGTCAGTTCGCAGTTCGCGAAGCCAAGTTCCTCGGGCACAGAATTGACGCAGCAGGAATTCACACAACGGATGAAAAAGTGCAAGCCATTCTGGACGCGCCGGAACCGAGAGGAAAAAACGAACTGCAGGCGTTTCTGGGACTGCTGGCCTTCTACGACCGGTTTCTCAGGAACAGAGCCACAGTTGCAACCGACCTCTATGGACTTCTTCAGAAGAATGTTCCGTGGGAATGGAAAAACAAGCACAGGGAATCATTCCAGAAACTGAAAGAGTTGGTTAAAGAATCCACTGTTTTGGCACACTATGACGAAAACAAGCCGTTGCTGCTCTCCTGCGACGCGTCGCCCTACGGTGTGGGGGCAGTCCTTGCCCAGGAAGATGACCTAAAACGTGAAGCGCCAGTCGCCTTCGCGTCAAGGACATTGGGAGCTGCAGAAAAAACTATTCGCAGCTAGACAAGGAAGGGTTGGCCGTCGTGTACGCAGTGTGTCATTTTCACGAGTACATTGCCGGACGACATGTGATCATATACACTGACCACCAACCGCTCTTTAAACATAGAAATAAAACAACGCAAATGAACAGAAGGACAAGTAGAAGAAGGGACACAGACACAGCGCTGACTCACGACTTACTTTCTTTCTCATCTCTTTAAAACCAATCAACATAAAGAGAAATAAATAAAAAATCAGCAGAACCCCATCCTTTGGGAATGATTATCTACGTTAATGCGAATAGCATCAAACGGTGCGGAGTTATGCGCGTTCGTCAGGTGGCCGGCACACTCTAGATACGCCAGCCCACTCTTGAGGCGATTCTAAATTTGTTGACACTTTCACAGCCCTGCGCACGATCTCCGCAGCCCAGCACGTGCGTTTGTGTCACTTAGGAAGGCGAGCAAAGCACGCACCATACGCACAAACACTCAAAATGGTACCGACCAGACTTTCTGGCGTCTCAGCTAGTCTCAACCAACGGTACTCTAAACGGTTGTTTATATCTTTACCATAGGACGCGCTTTACAGCGCTATAGCAACTACCGGTGCGCGCGCGTTTCCATGCACGAGGGCTCATTCTGCTCTGGTGAGGCTGAGCATCAGCCGCTACATCACCCTCTCCCGAGCGCGGGAGAGGGTGAGCTAGCGGCCGTGCTCAGCCTCACGAGAGCGGAATGAGCCCTCGTGCATGGAACGCGCGCGCACCGGTAGCTGTGACAGCGCTGTAAAGCGACGTCCTATGGTAAAGATATAAACAAGTGTTTAGAGTGCGTTGAATGACTGCCTTCATAGCTCTGTGGTTAGCGCGTCTGCCTGCTGATCAAAGGGTCAACGGTTCGAATCCCAGCCGGCGCCGGTCTTTTTTATTTATTTATCGAACCGCGGCGTAAGAGGTTAGATAGCCAGATAGATAGATATGATAGATACATAGACAGAAAAGTGCGTGAAGTATCCAAAGAATGCTATTCGCATTAATAGTAGAGAACTATATAACTGTACATCATTCCATCTCAGGTCTGAGCAAAGCCAAAACTACAGCGCGAGGCCTGATGCTGTGCGCGTACCTGTCTCGCATGCGGCCTCCTGGTGTGTCGGCACCCTTTTCTGGCTGCATGTAGGCCCGCGCCTGTAGTTTTAGGATCGCTTCCTTGGAAGCAGAAAAGAAAGTATTAAACAAACGTGCCTGAACTCCGAACAAACTCGAACTCTTCACTGGATAACATCACTGACCCTGAACTTACGCATAGATCGGGACGTGTTGTCGAATGTAAAATGCTTCATGAATTTCCTTAGCCATTTTTTGTGAATGTTTAGCCAAAATTTCAATGTCACCTAACCGAGGTGAACAGCCACACCTATCGCAATGAACGGCTAGGTGACCCGAAGGTGAAGACCTCAAAGACAGAGAATGCTCCCGAGCTCTAACATTAATACATCTGCCCGTCTGCCCAATATACACTTTACCACAGAAAAGGGTATTTTATAAACGACCCCACAGCACAAGCTACATATTTGATGCGATGGTTTATCCCACACCCTACACGTTGAAGTCCTGCTCTCTCAATGGAAGCACACAAACGAGATAACTTGGAAGGTGCTGAAAAGACTATAGGGACTTCGTATTTAACAGCCACTTTTTTAATCCTGTGGGAAAAGCTGTGCAAATATGGTATTACCACCGGTCGAGAAGCAGGTTTTTGTCTAACATTGGCAAGTATGCTAAGGGATTCCTGAATAATTTTAAAAGTGACTCCGCTACCTCCACTATGACAAGTTTCAGGAAACCCGCTTTTGTTAACCTATCGACTTGAACCAGAAAGCTGTTGAAACTTCTGTGAACACAGGATTTCAATAAAGAAGCTCTCAAACATGATTTTGCAATAGCTCTTTTACAACTTTTGAGTGCGTAGATTCATAGCTAAGGAGGGACTTTTTGTTCTAGGCTCATAAGCCCAGCACAGGTGACTCTGTTTCAAGACGAATGTTTAGGTCCAAAATTGCAAAGCTTTTTTAGTTGGAACCTCATTCGTAAACCGCAGACCTCCAGAGCACTCCCGAAAGGTATCTAATAACTCTGAGACCAAGTCAACACTTCTTGAGCCCTGCTTAGGTTTAAACACAACCAGGTAATCATCAACATACCTGAAGACTTAAAAAAACGATCATCTAACCTTTCTGCAATAGCACAATCACAACCCGCTAGGTAGATATCACTTAATATCGAGAGCAACACTAGACCCAATGCAGATTCCGGATTTTTGCAGAAACGTAGTTGCCCTCAAAAGAAATAAAAGTTGAATAAAAGTCTGCACAAACCGTGTCGAAAAATTTCAAACCTGTTCCAGATGTGGTCTAGGGGCAGGGTGAAGACGCGACTGTAACAACTTTGAAGCAGCCTTGGATTAGAAAAGCTCTGAAAGTCTGTCCAGGCGGCTCGTGGTCTTTATCTGGAGGTTTTCTTCTCTGTGAAGACCCTTAAGGACACTATGCCGTTCAGGGCGATCGTTACACGGAGAAGTCATGGCAGTTAAATATCTCGCGTATCTCCAGCATCACCTATCGTCTTTGAAATTAACTGATCCTTTTTTATTCGAAACTTTGAAGAATTGGCAGATTATCTAAACAATGACAACCCTGGAACTTGTGACCTGGTTTCGATTGACGTGGAAGACATGTTTCTACTCTATTCCTCATGAGGGTCTCATTCAAGCGGTTCATCTTTGCATTGACTCTAAACGGTTCTGTTGCCTCCAGAATTCCAGTGGTATTGCTCGTGGTGCTGGGGTTTTGGATCTTCTCTGCTTTACCGGTTAAATTCGACTTTTATTTCTTTTGAGGGCAACACGTTTCGCAAAACTCAGGAATCTACGGGATCGGGTATGATGTTGCTCCCCATATTAAGTGACATCTAACTAGCAGGCTGTGATTGTGCTGGCTGCCCGAAAGGTTAGATGATCGTTTTGAGAAAGTCCTCTATGGGCGGCGTTGACGATTACCTGGTTGTGTTCAGTCCCAAGCAGCAGCTCAGAAGTGCTGACTTGGTCTCAGAGTTATTGGACACCTTTCAGGAGTGCTCTGAAGGTCCTGCGGTTCTACGAATAGATCTCGAACAAAAAGCGCTTTGCAATTTTGGACCCGTAACGTCTTGAAAGGAGTCACCTGTGCTGGAGCGCTATGGGCCCAGAACAACACAGTATGCCTCTCATTGGCTATGGATCTACTCACTCAAATTGGGCCCGTAAAGAGCTATTGCAAAATCATGTTTGAGAGCTTCTTTGTGAAATCATGGGTTCGCTGAGAAGTTTAAACGGCTTTCTGGCTCAAAGTCGATAGGTGGCACAAAAGCGGGTTTCCCAGGCTTGTCATGAAGGGGTAGCGTAGTAACTGTTGAAGTTATTCAGAATCCCCTTTAATATGCTTGGCAATGTTAGACCGGGCACTGCTATCTTACCGGTGGTGAAAATACTATATTTGGCACAGCCTTTTTCCCCACAGAATAAAAGAGTAGGGCCGCTAAATGCAGAGCTTTCACAGTCTTTTCAGCACGCTTCCAAGTTATCTCCGTTTGAGCGATCCATTGAGAGAGCAGGGACTTCAACGTGTGAGGTGGGGGATAAACCATCGCACCAGAGATACAAAGCCGCTTTGTTGCCGTGAGGTTGGCGCCGGTATAAAGTACCCTTTTCTTGTGGTAAAGTGTATATGCGGGCAGACGGGCAGATGTATTAATGTTGGAGCTCGGGAGCATTCTCTGTCTTTGAGGTCTTCACCTTCGGGCCAACCAGTCATTCATTGCGATAGGTGGCCAATTTGTTCCCTCCGGTTGAGTGACATTGAAATTTTGGCTAAACATTCACGAAAAATATGCAAGGAAATTCAGTAGAAGCGTTTTTACATTCGACAACACGGTCCCGATCTATGCGTAAGTTCAGGTCATGACGTTATCGCAGCTGAAGCTGGTGGAGTTTCTTCGGAGTTCGGGCAACGTTTGTTTAATGCTGTCTTTTCTGCTTCCAAGGGAGCGATCCGATAAATGCAGGCGCGTGCCTACATGCAGCCAGAAAAGGGTGCCGACACGCCAGGAGGCTATGCGGCGTGACAGGCTGGTACGCACTGGGGCATTAAGGCTCGCTCTGTGGATTTGGGCTTTGCTCGGGCCTGAGGGTGGAATGACGCTATGGTTATATAGTCTTCTATTTGCTTTCCTTTTTTCATTTGGTTTTTTGTAACGGTATATAATAGCACACTTTCTGTTAAAGAAATTATTACAAGATGGCACATGATACAGTGGTATGTCATGCATGTGCGATTCTTTTTTAAATTTCTTTGTCTTCTTGTGACAGAGTGTGTTTGGTGATGAAGCGGTGTCGAGTCGTCGAGTCGGCGCAGTGCCGGTGCCTGTCTTCTACTTGTCCTTGTGTTCATTTCAGCCGCTGTTCCTATGCTCTTTGAACGCACCGCCGACTAGCCCACCTGTGGGTCGACCAACCGATTTGAAATAGTTATCCCCTAGCAGCGAGCGAGATGGTGCGTCGTGCTGAGTGCAGCATATGCGATTACACCCTGGTGTACAGGCGAGAGCATGCCACCAGAACGCCGGATGCGCTCAGCCGAGTTACCATTGCCAGCCAATGCAGACGAACCTGCGTGTATAGCTGGGGATGTGCTACACGCTGGCATGTTTTCCAACCTCGAATCTTTCACCATGACGCATCGAGAGAATCTCGACAAAACAAGAGGATATCCTGACTCTGCGTCTGCGCCAGAGCCGCCCAAGAAGAAAAACTGCGCCCGAAGGTTGCAGGGCGAACTGGGTCGATTCATCTGGTAGCATTTTCAGCGCAGGCTGTCAACAGTTAACCAATGCTACAATTCGTGGGCCTGAGGATAGTAGCCCCCAGCGCATGCAGACCTGAAGTATTGGAGTTGTTGCACGCTGGCCACCAGAGGCGTGGCTACGACGAGAAAGCGCTGCACGCGCTACGTGTGGCGGCCGGGCATAGACAAGGACATCGGAGCAACGAAGAGGCAAGATCCTGCGTCACTTGTCTGGAACACCAGCGATCCCCAATCTAGGTACCTGTTCCTGACCGGGCATCGATGCGTCCAATATGCCATGGGGAAATCATCCACGCTGATTTTGCCGGTCTTGAAGCTGCCGAGGTGGAATGTTCTTAATTGTCGTGGACTCCTGCAGCAGAGTGGCTGGAGGTACGCTGGAATGAAGGGCTGCTCCCGATCAAGTTCAGTGATCGAACAGTTCCAGAAATTTATTACGCGGCGATTTTAAGCTGCCAGAAGAAGGTGGTTACGGATAATGGAACATCGTTCGTATCACGAAGAGACACGCCGGAGTTCTTTAAGAAAAAAGGAATCTGTGCTAGCTGCGAACAAGTGCGCCGGCATATCATCCTGCCACCAACGGTCAGGCCGAAAGAATGGTGCAAGAAACAAAGCGTGCACTACGGCCAAAGATAAAACAGGAACTCTGGCATGCAGGATCAGCCGGATTTCTTCTCACGCGTGCCACCGCAAGTGTAACTGACGGAGGACGGCAGCGATCGCGATATTCGGTCGAGAGTTAACAACTGCGATCACTCGCCTGGTGTGTCGGCCTCTGAAACCGAGCAAAGGGGAACACGGAAGAAAGTGAACGAGGCAACAGCTCTCTGTCTCCGAGGTGCCTCGTAATAGGCCAAGCATCGTCTTTGCGAAACAATTTACAGGAACACCACGAGTGGGTTCCACGAACCGTCACAAAGATAATTGGTTGCGTTCTTGACTGGTCGCTACCGAGCGAGGTGCAGTTCGACGGCACGAAGGACTACATTAGCAGCCGAATTGAAGCAACTTACGCAGAAGATCAAGTGGCCCGAGACCTCTTCGAGTAACCTGTGGTGTGAAGCCAGCTCGGGTCTCCTACCGTAGTGGACCTATTACGCGATAAATAGTGAGCCCACAAACCGGAACGAGATGCTCCAGGCCCAGAGACTGTTAAGACACCCCGACCTGGCCGCATCGTGCCTGCAACATCGGAGGTTTCTGCGCCCAAGACGGCCGCCTCAGCAACATGGTGACTCCCTGCGGGGAGAAGCATTCGCCTGTGCCGAACCGCTGCTAGAGGACGACGATTCTGGCTCTGCCAGCCACAGCACACAGCACTGGGCGCGCACTCACAGGACGTGCGCTGCCTGCAAGCTTCCTCGATCTGCCGACCGGTCGCGTAACGGCTGGACCAGAACAAACATGACAGTATTTTGCGATGTTGTCTTTTCTGCCTACGTGAATACAACAATGGTAGCGTTGCCAAGGTTTCCCCAAAGCTTCTTAAACTTTTAATTTCTCTTGATGTTTTTGTACACTCCTACTTGGATTAGCGTCGCTTGTGGTGGCACCAGGAGCAAACCGCACAAGATGCAGAGCCCTGGTAAATAGTCTGAAGTTCCCTCGCGTTATCGAGTCATACCTTCATCCGTGTTTCATCTTACGTTGGACGTTTTCAACAGTTGCATTGATGTACTCAATGCGTGCTACGATTTGAGTCACCAGGCAATCGTGTATTCGTTAGGGCGCGGGGAATCGTTACCGCGATCGTCAGGTGGACGCACTTGGGAACCTGTAACATCATTGTGCGGACATTCTGCTTGCCGCGACCATTGCTTCCCACCCCACTGCTTCTATCGCATGCGTCATTTTGAAAGGGAATCTTGTATAGCGACCGACAACTTAAAAGACGCGGTACGTGGCGAGTCCAGGGCACTTTAGTATCTCTCCGTTGTCAATGCGAAGCGCAAGTTCGTGTTTTTTTTTTTCTTGCAGGGGTTGTGGTGACGTCAGAACGCCAGATCTCTGATTGGTTCAGAATGAAGGATGGAGCGGCAGACCTCAAGGCAGCTTGCTTTGGAGGTCTGCTCACTATCATTCAATCGAGCCAATCAGAGATTCGTCTTTCTGACGTCACAGCCCCTCCTGTGTACATAAAGCAGACGACTTCCTCCCCGCACTGGGGTTACGGCATCAGCCTATAAGAACGATGAGGAACGCATCACGCATTTTAGTTCCTTCTTTCAGTAACCTAATAACCACCTGTATATCTGTTAACTAAAAACTGATTAACTTATTTTTGTTACCCAATCTTTTTCTCACACAGTTATTTTTGCGGGGCGAAATCAAAATAATGACAGTATTACCAAAGTTATCGCTCAACACGTCTCTAGAAGCTCGATAATGGTTAATGGTCCCCAGCTTCCGGATAAGTATTCACCAAACAAAGACATCGAGGTCCTTCTTAGGTAAACCCTCTTTTATATTTTATCGTTGCCCACTTCAGCATTCTTTCCTGCCGAAAAATTGTAAAATTGAATTCGATCAAAAATTAAGCCAACATTAATCTGCGGGAAATTCGTGTAGGGTGCAACAGTTCAACCGAGTATTCTAGGGATAAAGGAAACAAACACAAACATAAAGCTTATTTTGGTGATTCTTCGCTCTCTGCCCACGCCTCAATGGTCGAATCCGCACGTTGAGGCAGGTCTTTCTCGATTAAAATAGTTTTGTGAACCAGGCATCCTTCAACTTTATCCCCGCAATGCGTTACCACGTGGACAAGATAAGCGGAACTCAATAACCACGCCGAGACGCCTGTCTCGCCGATCACTTTATTTTAAATACGTCGTGCGAATTCAGGTTCATAGCGATTTGAACGAGAACGGACCGTTTACGCTTCATTACAAAAATGAAAAAAAGCCTTGAGGGTCTCGGCGGGTGTTGCTTTGCACACCAGTGAAAGTGGTACCCGCTCTGACGAGATTTTCACCCCAGCGGTACCCACAAATTCTTATTCTGGGAAGAGAGTTAATTCGACATAATACTTTGGCTGTGCTAAAAAACAACACAAACGTGATCATTTCACGAGCAACCAGCTGATTGAGTCATGGTAAAATAACTCTAAAATGACGCTGCAACTGAATGTTAGCTAGAGTGCCTATAGCAGTTGAATATAGCATTGTTAGAAATATCAGAGCAGGTTAACTTTTTTATAGTGACAAATAGTATTAATGTGATTTACTCCCAATGGTGCTGTCTTGCCTTTACGTTTTCTATCAGGTGGCGGGCTAAGGATTTATGCCGCTCCTTCACAGCAATTAGTCACAATGTGGCGACTTCCCGCAGCCTGCAGGAATTCCGTATTTAATTTTGATTAGTCATTTGACTGAAGCCATTTTAATTCCCTTTAGAAGGTGCGTCGTTCTGTAAACATCAATTGGCAATGTTGTTTATATTGCTATCAATGTATTTATTATGCTGCAAATAAAAGACCTTCGTTGGATGAAACAAAAAACACGTGGTCAGATCACTCTGCACTGCATCTGACAATTATCAATTTTACGCGGTTTCGTTTCTACGCGATCACCGATCGTCCTTTGATTATAAAGAGCAGCAACTCAAGGGCGCTTATCATCAAAACGGAAAGTGTCGCGCCCGTGTAGCCAACAGAGAGGATAATGGCTGCGGCACGGCCAAAAAAGTGCCAGAAAACTTCCACAGAACGTTTTACAGGCTCCGTAAGGCACGCACTCCTCTGTTCGGATTTCTTTTGTCCATGGCTGTACGTCAAAACAGTACTTAATTTGTTTGCCTCGTCCATATATTGAATTAGGTGTAGAACGGATGCTTACTAACACAGTAACACTAAACTGCATATCACCCTTCAAAATCACTGTGAGAACGCAGGGTAGGTGATGTATATCTCCCATCTTGATGTATTACCTGAGTCTGGAGCGATAAACGCCAAAACATAAAAAAATAAATAAACGTCGTCTTTTCCGTTTTGTTTTATCATTTTGTTTTTGTATACCTTGCGTAATTTTTTCTCTTCCACGATTGACGCTTTTAGGTTTCTAGTTACAGTCCCGAGTAATTCATCAAGGTGATTCTTCCAATGAACATACTGCATTTGTGAATATTTAGTATGTTCACAAATGCTTTATTAGCGAGAAATTATTAGCAACGCAAAACCTGGACTTTAAACGAAAGGAACACACAAGAGGACGAAACGGACGACACAGCTTTCGACTTGCAACGACAGATTTACTGGGGCGGCTAGCCTCTCAGAGCTCGACTTGGGGAGGTGATGGGGAAAGGGGGAGGGGGATGAGGGAGATTCGTTGCGAGGGCGAACACAGCGGGCGGTTGGGACTGTGGTCTGTGTTGCCTCTCTCGTGGATAACTCCTCGCGTCGCTTCGTGCCGTCGGGGGCGCGGTGGAGAGTGAGGAAAGGGGGGGGGAAGGAGGGCGTCATCGGAATTCCTTGGTGAAGGCGCAAGACGGACCTGAGGGTCAAGCAAAGAACAGAAAGGCAAGAACAAGTTAGAACAGAGGGCGGCTTTCCCGGGTTGTTTTTGTTTGCAATTGTTTTTCCAAACCTTTAAGCTCTAGCGCCGCGCGGGCTGGGGGCTCCCCACCCTCGCAGGAAGCAAATCTCTCTCTCTCTAAGAGTGAAAGGGGTTTCAAAGTGAGAGAGTGAAAGGGGAGTGAGAGAGTGAAAGGGGGTGAAAGGGTGTTTGAAGGTTTGAGAGTGAAAGGGGGAATGAAAGGGGCTGGAGAGGTTTGTTGTCGCCGACTTGATGCTTACGGATTCTATTATTTCTCTTCCGAATCGAGATCGGTGTCCCCCTATGATTTTTGTTTGGGTGAAATGGGGTGTGCAAGAGGGGCAGTTTTCTGCGTGGACAACGACCGGATGCACGGAATCCTCGTGGCGGGATCGTGACCTCCCTCGCGTGTTCACGGAGACGGTCGTTGATACGACGGCCCGTTTGACCGATGTACTCCGCTCCGCACGAAAGAGGGATCGTGTACACTTTCTCTCGCGCGCAGGGGCGGAAGCACTGGGCGTGTTTTTTAGTGCAGGAGGGCGATGGTTTCGGATTGTTGACGCGCTTGCACATTCCACCCGATTTGAATATTTGCAGGTGAAAAGAACCCTGGTGTCAAATTTGCGTGCGAGCGCACTTAAATGATGGGATGTGTTGTGCACGTAGGGAATGCATGCAGGGCGGGAGGAGAAAGATCTGTGTTGGGGAATCACGGGGGTGGCTCTCGGACTGCACGATCAACTTTTTGATGTTGTTTTCAATCAGATCCGCGGGGTAGCCTGCCCTCTGAAGCCTAGCCGTTTGCCGCGAGAGACTCG
Source organism: Ixodes ricinus (assembly GCA_037355805.1). Classification (NCBI taxonomy): domain Eukaryota; kingdom Metazoa; phylum Arthropoda; class Arachnida; order Ixodida; family Ixodidae; genus Ixodes; species Ixodes ricinus. Next base: position 35,631 of record JAZHYW010051602.1, read on the forward strand.
CCTTGATAAGGTGGGGACAGGACGTTTTACAGGAGGAGTAGAAAAGAGATTTGACGATGCCGGATTTTACTGTTTTCGAATGATGGCTAGTGAAAGGAAGGACAGGTTTTTGAGAGCGCTATTGAAAGGACCAGCTTAGGCCGTGGGAGGAAGGGTGAGGCGGAGATCCAGAAATTGGATCCCTCCTGGTTAGCATTCTCTTTGTGAAGGAGACACCCCTAGCGTTGGTAGCGAAGGCATGCAGGACAGACACGTTTGAGGTGGATGATGGGTGAACGACGAGGTAATCGTTCACGAACCTGAATATCCTGCATCCAGAACCAGAGCGAGCAAGATCCTCCTGCACCGCACGATCCACGAAGAAGAGAAATATCTCACTAAGGATCGGTGCGAGGCAGGCGCCAATGCACACTTCCGACCTCTGGATGAAGATCTCCCTGTCGTACTCGACGAGGGAGGATCTCAGTGTAGAGCCGGAAGAGGTCGAGAAAGCCTCCAGTGGGTATTCTGGACGCGTTCTGAAACCTCGTCACCCCGTGCATCTTAATCACCTCAGACGATTACTGCTTCAGTAAAAAATGACGTATTCAAAGTAGCGATGAAGGCAGGCGTTATTTTTGAACTCCAAAAACGCGTTCTTTTTTAATCGCGATAACAAGTAACATACGTAGTCACCTTTATTTAAAATAACGATTAAATGCATTTAATTACTTCTTTCAATAACATGTGCGTGTCTGTGTAGAGCCCCAATCAAAACTTCGTTTTTTTCGAGATTCTTAGAGCCGTCTGTATTTAGAAGCCTCTTACTCCTTGTTGGTTAGCTGTTTTTTAAACGACAAATGAAGATTGAGCTATTGCTAAGAAAGCACAACACTGAAGTAACTAAAACTCATGAAGTAGCTCAAGAAGCAACACGACTTTGGTTTGGGCTAGTTGGTTCTCTACTTGACATGATTAAAATAAGCGCATCTTGACAAGGACAACAAAGAAGGCACACGTACAACAGGACTGGCAGCAACAGGAAGCGCCAGTCCTGTTGTGTGTGCCTTCTTTGTTGTCCTGTCAGTAGTTGCGCTATTTTAATCATGTCATAGCTAAAAAGGTTCGTGGAGTATAAAATATGGTTAAGTATGGGCAAATATTTACTAAAGCGCTTACTGTTTTAGTTTGGAAATCGAGGCATAATATTACTCAGAAAGATAGGAATCGCTAAATACTAGGACCCTTTATTTGGCGACTTATCGCATAAATTCTTATTCGCCTCAATTCAGGGTTTTCACAAGGGGTGGCCTCAACAGCCTCTGAACTGCTCAAATGGGGAGTGGTCGGCTCATTCCTGATTGGCTGGCTGGAAGCTACACAGAAGAACGAGACGCGCTTCAAGCAGCCAGCACCATGGACACTCAGAGAGCATAGCTTGCCTTGTAAGCATTCACCTACAAACACAAAGTTTTCCACTGATAAATCAAATGGTATCATTTAGAACCAAGTGCGATGTCTTAAATGGATATTAAAACGAAATTTCGGCGCTTGTTCTTGACCTATACGTATTCAAGGGAGCAGTATCACATAGGACACACCAATCTCTTGTTGAAAAATACACGACAATTAATTTTAAATCTAAAATAAAGATTATAAAGCCGCACCTGCTGAATGTCGCTAAAGATTCGTTTGTAATGCCCGTCCAGAAACCTTGACAAACAGTGACGATGCCTGTCTTGCCTAGATCTATACCTGTCTTGAACCTGACGTCATTCCGCCAGTTCTCCGGCCAACAGAGAGAAGAGGGAAGTCGGAACCCCCTCTCATTGGAACTCTCTTTTGTGTGTCCCAGACGTCACTCTTCTCCCTGCATAAGATTATAAAACGTCACTCAAAAATTCGTACAAAACCAGCTTTGGCGTTAGTGGCGAGTGGCCCGATCGCTGGCGTGACTCGGACGCTTCGGTGGCTGGAACGGCTAGGACATCATGTTGACGACAGCCTCGGCGCAGCTTTCCTTGTCCCGAGACAGTCCACATCACGATTGCGCTGGATGTCACGTGCCCTTCGCTGGCTGCTCTCCGAGCGGTTGCCAGAGTGGACCACTTATGACACAAAATACAGCCGTCAGGTTCAAGATACAAATGTTCATTTGTCATTTACGAATAAGTTGGATCAAATTCAGCCTATTTCTGAAAGCGACGGGTATATATCAAATTTCTTTGAAGTCTCCCTTTAATAATATGTATTACCGGTTTGTTACAAATTTTCACCATACAATAAATAAAATTAAAATAAAACACCAAGATAAACCAAGCATGAATGAAGCTTCTACGCGTGCTGGTGTTATATGCTTTGGATCAATAAAATAGGAAAGTGGGCAAGCTGATATCCCATCATGATGATATCCCATCATCGCCTTCATGAATGTTTCTTCATTTTTTGTATATGCAAGCATTGAAAGGTGCTGGAAAAGTAAAAACTAACGTCTCTCATTGCCTGCATGTTCGGTGGTCTCATGACCTAAAAAATAAACTTTTTGTAAAATGCATAACACGCTTTTTGTTCAAAGAACAAACTAATTGATGAATGGTGTTCTTGTTTCAGTTCCTCAGCATCGCTTCGTCGGCCTCCGCCATTCGAAAGGGGGTATATGTGCTTCACGAGCAAAACCTTTTCATGGGAGATTGCCCCTCAATGCTGAGAGACGCCTTGGCACATATTGCAACCGGCATTGGTCTTGTGAGCACAGTGAAATCTTATACACACGCATGCAGGCTGTTTTGTGCAGCCTGAGCATTTCTTGTCGAGCTTTTCTTTCAACTAACGGAGAAATATCCTTGACTTCAGGCGGGCCTCAGCGTCATCTCATCCCTGAGACGGAGAAGGGGACTTGGCGCCTCAGGCCTCACCTGTTGCGTGATGGGCATGATATTCACGGCGACTCTGGTGGACCTACTGACACTCCAGCAGCACCTCACTATGAACCAAGTGCAAATTCAACATTGCATCTCCAATTGTAGAACTAAACCATAATCGTACAATAACCCCGCTGTTGTATAATGTGGTATTAAGTACTAAAACAAAATTGGCTATTCTGACTGACAATTTGAGAAAGGCCTGGCGTGACCCCCTTATACTCAGCACCGCTGTTCATCCTGCAAGACTCCGCGACCAATAAAATGTCGTAGCCTCATATAAAAAACAAACAGCAAAAACGAAACTGAATTCTCCGCTTACTTCGCCCAGCACACTTGGGATTCGATTCCATAAGCCCTCTCTGCCTGTAGAATTAAAATTTCGTTGCCACCTAATATTTAATAAGCAAGGCGCAAAATTATTTAAACCACTTCATTACAAGAAAAAGCCAAGAGTGAAAATTATGAAGATATATGTTTGTTTTATATAAATACAAATAACGAGGAGATGACAAAAATATTTTCACCGTATTTCGTTCTTCACGTTGTTTCCCAGCATACAAAAGTCAAAGTCAAAGTCAAAAATGCATTTTATTTATAGAACAATTGTTAATACAAAGGATGTTATACAGGCACTGAAACACTGATATATCGTCTAAATTCATTCAACGCTGCGTTCGCGACGTACGTTTTTAGCAATGGGCAGCACGCGACGCTAAAATAATCGTATTTGAGAGTCACAGGAATGCTGTGTTTCTATATATTATTTAAATATTTATTTTTGAACACTATTTTGTTTTTCACGTTCTGGATTATTATATGAGATTTATTTGTCGTTAGAAGTAGGGGCCTCTGCGCAGTAAGTAAAAATATTGCGATCCAGTTGTCGAGCGAAAGGGAAAGCATACAAAACCTCCTCTTTTCTGTTCTCACCCACTCAGAGACTATTTGAATATCAGGCTTCTCAAGACGAATTCAGTATATCCCGTATCAAAACTAAAGACAGAGGTCTGAAAATGTAATAAGGTACTACTGTGATCGGACCATACTGAAGACGTAAACACATTTGAGGGTTTTTCAAACGAACCCAGCAGAGTGAGTCTGAAACACCCAGGAAGGATTACGGATTAATATTAGCCACTTGGAGATGTATTGACATGCAATTTATATGGCGCCTTGTCCGCAATAGGCTTCCGTCATATTGTTGGACACCTCGGCCGGGATTCGAACCCGCCATCTGGGGATTCGTAGGTCGGCGCTTTGCCTTAGAGTCTACGAAAGTTGCTTGAAGAAAACTTCGGTGTTGTTGCTCTAAACATACTGTATTCATAATAAGCGGCGATGATATAATATTAAATGTGCTACCCACAACAAAATTACGTAGCACTATAAATTTGATTCTGGTAAGCTCATCTGTGTTTTTGCGTCTTTACTTTGGACAGGAAATTGCTCTTTCAGATTTACATTATCAAAGACCCATCGTGCTCCTAACTGGGCTATTGGCCTTTTTCACGTTGGGATGCTTCGTATTCTCTGGACTTGGTGACGTCGTGGTTTACGACAGACGTACATTAAAGGTGACATCTAGGTTCATGGTCTTTATTGCTTATAAATGTAAAAAACAAACATACAATGTAAATTAACAGCTAAGTAACCGTACCTAGATAAACATATAATTATAAAGCGTCAAAAATATACCAGTTTTGGATTGAAGCCATTCCCTTGTCTGCCAGCGGAGTCCAGCAGGTCAAACATTTTGTTCATTTGTACATCAGGATGACGCTTCAAAGTTACAAACATATTCGCATTCAAGGTCACTTTTCACCTTTTATGTGTGTCACTCTCGTCACAAATTATGCTTATTCGCAGCTTCATTGAAAGCAAAAGCTTCGTTTTAGGGCGCCTAAAGGCAAATAATACAGATTAAACTTCCATTAGCACTTCGTGTGTCTCCGCGTTCTAAAGAATTTTTTCTAGAACAAAACCAAGTTAAAGTTACTTATAATGCTTGGTCATTGTAGTGACTGAAACTTTTTTCGTGGAATGTGAAAGCAAGTGCCAGTTCGAGAAGATATATTAGGGATACAGACATATTCTATACTAAAAGCATTTGAAGTGCTTTCTTTTAAAGAAGAATAAAATGTATGCAGAGAGCACTTTAGGAATTTACTCCTTCCTTCTACGTTTTAGCATTTGTATTCTCATATATATTACTCTGGCAACAAAATATACACCAAAATTTATAAAATGTTTAGGATTTTTTTGTTTAGCAGATATTATTGAGCAAATATGTGATATGTTTTTGTAAAGAGTTGATTAAATAAAAAGTGGTCTAATATTTTTCCTGCGCATCAAACTATGCTCTGCAAAACTATTACTCTCAAAAAAAAAAAGCTATTCAAATTTTTTTGCACAGACAAGGAAATCCACGGATGAAGATACCCATTCACCCTTCTGTATACTGATGGTGGTTGCCATCTACAAGTGAGTTTTGCATGCCTGCTCATGTTTGACCCAATTATAGTGTGTTACTAGAGTTGTTCTTCTTGCAATATATGTTCCCCTCATGCCATAGTGTGTTCTCTTTAGGCCTAACGGGATGTGATGTTTCGTATCCTAACCAGTAACATTTTTCATCGCTGTTATAAAGTGCAACCTAGTTAATGCAATTCTGAAAACGAACATACATTAATTTAACCAAATTGAAAATTACAGCAAATGCATTTTAGAGAGAATCACAGAAAGTGGAAAGACCGGAGTTACCAGTACGCAAACAAAAGGCGCAACATACAGCATTTAAGGACTTTCACTACTCCAAAAATATGCCAGTGCTAGCAAGAGAGGAATCAATGGCCATTAATAATTTTGCATGAATTGCTTAACTTGAAATATTTCAACACGAATGTAATATAGAAAGACATTAAAACAAATTAAAGTGAACGTGAATAGCGTCTATGTGCCATGTTACGGTCAAATCATACAATGTTGTAAAACTTTCAAGAAAAAAATACGCAGGCGAACGCATGACGTGTTTCGAATAGACAGAGTCCGCTGATGCAACATTCTACGTGGAACTAGTCTGTAGCTGATCTCTCTGCAGAGTGCTTACCTCTAAGTTCCACGATTTCTGCCTGATGACGTCAGAACCATTCGTGTCATGCTGTTGCTTGCCGGATGCAGGTGGTGGCACAGGAATGAACCTGTGTACGAAACGCGCCGGTTTTGCCGTAGTGCGCTCTCCAGCCTGACAGTCAACGATTAATGTGCCAGAAGTTGATACACCGCGGCAACAGCGACAAGCGCGTTCGCTCATACTTTTTTCCGCTAATTTTACGACCAACCGTCAGGATCTCGACATTCCACCCCATGACACGCCCGCTCCTGTGACGTCATTTGTTGACCCCTCGAGACCCTTTTATAGTCCTACACAGTTATGGGCAGTACAGGACTAGTGCGGAAGATGGTGAAGTTTTTCAGACCAAAAGCGTTCAAAGCCCGTGATACGGAAAGTAGTAGCCCCGCAGACAAAACGGAGCATATTTTATTATCAAAAATGTGCTTCTTATTGCATGCCAGTTGTCGCGATTTGTCGAACCTATTAACAGGATACTTCAACGAAATTTGAAATATATCCGTCGTGTTCAAAAATAGGTTGAATATGATCCACAATATCCGTAAATGACAATCGCACGTTTGTATTTTGAGCCTGGTGGCTGTATTTTTTGCAATAAACGGCCCACTCTAGCAAGCGATCGGAGAAGGTCCAGCTTACAGCACGTGACATCCGACGCCATCGTGACGTAGGTCGTCTCAGGACGAGCAAAGCTACGGCGAGGCTGACGTCGAGGGGATGTCCTAGTCGTTCCAGCCACCGAAGCGGCTGCTTTTGTACGAATTTTGAGTGACGGATTAATCTTTTAAAATCTTGTAGAGGAACAATAGCTACTACTGGAACACACAAAAGGGATTCTCAGGAAGACGAGGATCCTCCTTTTCCTCTTTTCTCGTCGTGGCCGGATGCGAGGGATCCGGCCAACTTGTCGAAAGCCAACTCGTCGACTTCCAATTCGTCGAATAGGCGAATTCGTAATAGGGCAATTCGTCGAAGCGCAACTTGTCGAAAGGGGCAATATGTCAAAGGGTGATTTGCGAATAGGTTGAATGACGGTCCGAGGTAAAAGTTCGTGGTTCCTTGTTACCTTCTGACCTAAATCTTTATTTGTGTTTGGACTAAGGACAGCGCCCTTCTTGAGTTACAAGACGGAAAGAAAAATTACAAGAGGGCAAAGACAGGACAGTAGCTAGAAACAAGTTGAGAAATAATAATTTCGGGATCGTCCTTTTTTTACTACATTTTGTAATGAGCCACCGCAGACTGTCGAAGCGAAGCGGCGTGTCTGGTGGGCCAGGTGGGTTAGCATTTATGTTATGATGCGCCGCAGACTGTCGTCGCGAAGCGGCGTGAGCGGGTGGGCCGAGTAGGTTAACACGTGCCCCAGTGATACACGCGCGACGTAGTGATCGTCCCCCACTGCACCGTGAAAGCGGAGAAAGCTGCAAGTTCGACAAGAAAGAGCACACTCTAGGTCTATTACCGTGAGGCGAAATTACGGATTACTATAGGGCAGGATTTGCTTTAAAATTTCAGGACTAAAATGATATATTATGGCTTTGAAGCAGCGGCGACCAGTGGCTTTTTCGACGAGTTTTCCTTCGACGAGTAGCCCTACGACGAATCGGCCTATTCGACGAATGGGCCGCCGACGAGTTGGCCGTCGACATGTTGGCTTTCGACGAGTTGGTCTCGACCCCGGAGGCGAGACACTCACCGTCACTACCTGTCAAGATTCCTAGACGGGCATTACAAACGAGGCGTTAGCAAATTCCACCAGGTGCTCTTTGCTAATCGTTTAATTCGTTTTAAACTTCCTTTTCGTGACTTTTGAACCAGATATTGGTGTGTTCGATGTGATACTGCTCCTTTGAACACATATAGACCATAAAATAAGCGCGGAAATTTTGTTGTAGTATCACTTTAAGGCACTTTATGATTAAGAGACAGCGAAGATCGCCTTACCAGATGGGACAGAACATGGCACGCTTATGCCTCGTCCCAGCCACTTTGCATCCAGTTTATTCGTTTATTCGAAGATCATACACATAAAGTCACTAGTACATGTGGAGCACTTTTAGAAATAATCTATACGGTGTGTGTGAGGGAAATTGAACCCAATTATTTTCGACCCGCATAAGTATACAGCGCATTGCAGAAAGATGAATCTCCGTCGGGATGTTTCGCTAGCAGTGGGGATAGGATGTCAACATTCAAGAATATGCTCTTATTTGGGTCAAAAGAAAAAGCATATACACATATCGTCTCTATGAGCCCAGGTTCATATAGGCAGAATATTCGCCAAACTAAAGAAAATGCCATTATGGGCACCTGCGGCGTTCATTTTAATAGAAAAAGTTCCTGAGCAAGAAAAACGCCAACAATGTTTTTATTAGTGAGACGTGTTTTCACTAAAATATTTGCAAGGTCTATTACAGTTATTTCTTGGTACGACTGAATTCGTAGTTTATGTAGACCTGGACTCCAAGAACAAACAAAAAAAATTAATTTTTTCTAATTGTAATGTCATGTTCAGAAACTTATTCACCATTCCCACCGCTAGAATTATAACCTGAAGGAGTTCCAACATTCTGCATTCTGTAGATTATTTATGCAGACTGAAAAACCTCGCTTCGTTTTCTCTCGCCGTCCTAGTAACTTTTTCTTGCTCGTCAAACCTACGTTTCAGACATTTGAAAAACGTCTTTCTGCTGTCAAAGACAGTAGCCAGTGACCTGCCTACAATTAGGAAGCGCCTGGAAAGCTCGTTATTGACTGCTAAATTCCGCTCTCGGCTGGTTGACGCAAGGTAAGACCCTTCGATATTTCTGTGTGCTTTCTTGATATCAATAATTTCCCGGCTAAATATTTGCTCAAGGAATATTCATGACATCCTCGCTGGATTAATGTTGTAGAGCCGCCAATAAAAATTACCAATTATTGATTGCCGCCCTTGCTTGTAATAAAACGCTAGTCACAAAGCGGAGATCCAGGCGATTTCAGAAAAACAAATAGTAAGAGAGGAAAGGCGTATTGATATAAATCGCTCGGTTGATTATATGTATCGACCCTGCAATAATCAAAACAAAAAAATACAGTAAAATATTTTTTGTCCAAAATCCTAGACATATGTCTCACTAAAGGACACTGCCGTGATATGTGTTTGCTTATACAGTGGGAAGTTACCCAGCACTATCGGTCCTCTGGTGTCTCCGCTGTAGATGAGAAATTGTATTTATTGCAGTACCACCGCTTGTCTGGGGTTTTAACGTGCATCACGCAGCAGTGATACGCGACCCCACGCCGGTACGATGCTCAATAAAATTGAAACTGGCGGAGGTGGGGATTGAACCGCGATCTAAGAGTTCTGCATGCCACTTGAAAGGTTACCAGATATGTTCCTGAACTGTGAAGATATCAAATGAAAGGCGATAATGATAGTAAATATCCGTCTCAGTGTATCACAATGGTAGCTCTAATCTTGTAAGAAGTTAACCGTGGCCCTCCATGAAACGTCACATGTGGCAAGTGATCATTGTTTGTTTTATATAGCCGGGTTTATTTTTGTGTCGCTTTCAATTACCGAAATATTTCTCTCGAATCCTTTTACCTGAAGCCGCCATCTTAAAAACATTTCTAGTTTCTTTTTATGTATTTTACACTAAACATAAAAATAGATACAGCGACGTGTTTAATAATGTAATCCTTGTTCGTTTCATTTATATATTTCAGACATGTAAACTAAAATACACGTGTCAACATTTTGTGCTCCTAAAGCTCGTGTCAATTTTTTTTATTAAATTTTCAAACCACTTATTTTATTGTAGCTCAGACTTCACGACTTGGCATTATAAGTTGGTTTATGTGTTTTCGGTAGAGATCAATAAACCCCCGAAAAAACCCTCTAGCTTATTTCATTAAAATGTTGGAAAAAAAACAAAAAGAAATTTCCCTAGACAAACAAAAACAAGCTGCACGTATCAAACGAAATAGACAGACATGATCTGCTTTCTTTTTGTGGTTTGTGCAGGGAACACAGTACACAATGAACTCTCGACCGATGCTTCTTCCTTGATAAGCGCACCCGTAACCTTTATTCGTCTTATGGGCTTTTCGGTGTCCGACAATTTATACCGAAAAACACTGAATATGGGAGACAAAAACAATTCTAATGGAATCCAGACAAAGGCACAACGGCCAAAAAGCTAACCGTACAGAAGCCCACTGAACAAAAAGCTCACGGGACACAGGCTCAACAGGAGAAACTTTCACGCTGGTCTGACAATTCTTACGAGGCGCGACAACATGGGTGCATACGCGCACGACGCATACAAATGCAACGATAAATTAAATATTAGTCGCACATGGTTTGTTGGTTAGAGTGAAACAGGTTTTACTAAAAGCAGTGAGTGCCTGCAGGCGAGCTGGTGGAAGTTGATCATGATGTGAATACCCGAGACTGTGGTAAAAGCTGGAAAACATGGTCGAAGAAAAAGTACAGGGGAAGAGAACGTTTCAAACTCCGCTACTGCGTTTATTTCCTCAAAGCCTTATAGCCAGCCGGCAACAGCCAGGCGGCGCCGGCAAGAGGAGAGTCCATGGTTATACACCTGTCTTGTTGTAACTTGGGAAAGGGTGAACGATAAGCCCAACGTTGCGTGCGCAAAGCTTCGAAATGTGCGACGTATACGAGCGCAACGCCACATATTGCAGCATGACGCAGAGAAAAGTCTGATACTTCTCCGGAGTTGAGGCGCGCTCTGGTAATACGCAGTCACGTTCCCATTGATCCGCCAGGGCCGTAGTTTCCGCCTTACTGGCATGTTGACGCGATCACGACTCTCTGGGATACCCAGTATTTCTTGCTTCAGGACAACGTTATAGGCCTTAGCGAGCCACCTCAGAGCAAAAAAGCTCACGTTTGAACAATGCAGCCGCCATTCCCAGGGTACCAATATTTTTGCTTCAGCCAGCAGATGGCGCCAAACCAAGCAGCATCGCAGGTTGTCTATATATCCACAACCTAATCACCGACCACCAACGTCGCATGGTCAGTCTCTGTTATACAATCCTACCCGCACACTGGACTTCTCCTGGGGAATTGAGTAACCGTAACGGTGACCTCAATTCCAAACTGAAAACTTGGAACCTTGAACAAAACAAACGCAACAAAACAAACACTCCGACCCCCTTCCTTTCCAGCCGAAGTCTGAAAGGGCTGTGTCTTGTCTGCGAGAACTGTATGCCCCCAACTGAACCCCTACCCTCAAAATGACTCATTTCACTTCACTTTCACTCATTGGACGTTCACACGTTGAACGCGCATTTAGTCACTCAGTTTGCGGGCAGGGGTTCAGTTGGGGGACATATCAGTTGAACTTTCAGCGCTAAACACAACAAAACAAACACACCGACCCACTTCTTTTCCAGCCGGAGTCTGAAAGGGCTGTGCCTTATCTAGACGAGAACTGAATCACTTCTCTCAGTCTAGATAAAGGTCGGTGCGTTTGTTTTGTTGTGTTCAGCGCTAAAACCAAGTCTTCAGTATGGGATTGAGGTCACCGCTTACGGTTGTGGTGAAGACCGTTGTATAACAAAAGTTGACCTTGTGGCGTCGGATGTCGGTGATTAGGCTGTGGATATATAAGGCTCTGAGAAAATAAACGCAGTAGCTGAGGCTGAGACGTTCTTTTCCCCCGTATTTTTTCTTGGACCAAGTTTTCCAGCTTTTACCACAGTCTCGCATATTCAACATCATGATCAGGTTTTTTATCGATTGGTTAGAAGAGAAGGGAGTCCCCTAGTTCCTCCAGCAGTCTAGGCAGATCTAAGCATTTTCCGGTTTACCTTGAGTGATAGACAAGCGCCAAAAAAATAGCCAGGGACAGAAGCTGACGTGAACTTCTTGTCCCTGCCTATTTTTTTTGGCGCTTGTCTACAATCATGAAACAGCTGGCCCAAATCATTACATTAATACCTTGAGTCTACCAAGCTTGATCTTGTCTGCTCCACTCAATTTTCCGTGACCTACATCTTGGTCCCAAATCGTTGCTTCTGTGCCTGCTACGGCTTATCTGTCGACACCGTTTCATGGGATGGGGTACCGGTTCTGCTAAAAATGGTGCAATGGTATTCGCGTCCGGACTTTCAAACCCAACCCGTGTTCTGCCTGGGTATAAAAAAAATACGTGAGCTTTTGTCTTGGTTTGTGAATAAAAACGGGTTAGCTTTTGTCCGGTGAGCTTATGTGCGGTGAGCATTTGTCCTGTGAGATTCTTACCTGTTGCCCCTAATTAGACACCCGAATTAAAAAGAAATTGAAAAGTCGGAACCCCATTCATAAGGTTGCACAAGCGAGACGTCAGTCGTCTCTTGAAGCGTCGATCATGACGCTGGTTCATCTTTGTAATAGAGCAATTGACGCCAGAATAAGAATGGTTGCTAACCTGAGGTCTATAACCATCATCACGGATTAGTAGTCCCACGGTCCGAAATCTGTGCGCAGCCCATTCATTTTCAAATGGGGCAGTGTGAGCGTCTTTGGTCCCAGATAGCTTTTGATGCATATCTTGTCAGCTGCAGTGCGCTAACAAGATCGACTGTTTCTTTAGCCAAGGAACCTTCAACAGGACCCCTTTCATCGTGGCCGTATTTCGCGTTCTCGGGATCGATTTTTTCTGGGTGATGATGGTGACCTTCGCCTACTACGGCTGTCTCATTGCGAGGATACCCATTTTGGAGTAAGTTTCCAAATTGTGGATCACACTTGATGTAGTGCTGCGGTCTTCGTACCAATCTTGCGCTGATGTTAGAGAAAAACCATTTATAATTTCTGTTTGGGTTTTGATTATTTCTTTCAAACGGTACTTCTGACGTAATCTTTTGTTTATATTTTTTTGAGAGCATCGCCTTGCATAGCATTATAGGAAAGGAGCGGACATAGCTCAAGCCCCAACCGGGGCTCCCTTAGCGCCAAACATGTCATTTTCATCTGTAGGTCTTTTTTAGCCGCTGTAATCTAGATTATGTTCGCTCAAGTTTTGTGCCAAGCAAAAAACAGCGAATTTGTAAGACTCTTAAATCGCGTCGTAATAATGACGTCACACCAGGTCCGCGCCACTGGTCACAATTGCTTCCTGACGAGATAGGCGGCGACAACCGCCAGGTTTGCCGAGAGTAATCGGAGAGCCTGCACTACACAACATTTCCAACTGGTTGATCGAAGTCACGTGGTGTATGGGTCGCATTTCCAGTACGACCTACAGGTGACGAACGCGTTGGTCATCCGTGAGCGCCTCCGCCTTTTCGCCTGCTTTCTTCGTAGCCACGCGATAATGCAGCGCATGCGCACTTGAGACCAATCTGCGATGGAGACGTCCGCCATTAAACTACAAACGGTCCCCATGGTTTGAATTGGACCCTCTCCACAATCTAGGCTCTCTAAGAACAACAGGCGACAGGGCGACGCCACCGGCGTGCTCCTTTCCCATACTCCGTTCACCCTTAAAGGGGCGCTGACACGTCAAATCCATTTTTGTATTATCCGAAACGATTGAAAACTATGCCTCGACATTACTCTCAAAAATTCGAAATTTGGGAACTCAGTATTTTGGAGTAAACAACAATTCCCAAAAAGCCGAATTTGAAGTTCCGGCGGCATCCGCGCTAGTGCAGTGACGTCAAAGATTGAGTCGTCTTGCATCTCCCGTTTCTATCACGCCTCTGTGTCGTGTTCGCCCGCGTCCCTCATTGAACCGATACATGCGTGCCGCCCATCGCTGTGAGCAGACCACTCTCATTTCCGAGATTGAAGTTCTTTTAGAGCTCTTTCAGCGACTCTCAAATTCTTTGAAACGGTGTGAGGTCGAAGAGAATACTTCAGAGGACTCTTGGTAACCGACGTGAGGGGCCACGTCGCGCCGGTTCTGCGTGAAAGGCTGCCCCGAATCAGTCACAACCGAAACTACAGTACACAGACATCAAAGCCAGTTGTTTTGACAGTTTGACAATTTTCTTTTCGAGGTCTCACTCTGCAAAAAAAGGGTGTCGTCTTACACCCTTTGGGCCATATGTTGCACCCCAAAACTTCAGTTCGACATACAGCGCACCATAGTCGAAGAGACGGCCCCAAACTTTACGAGGGGCTTCATAAGGGCGCGACATGACTTGTTAAGCTGCTAAAGTGCATATCAAAGACCACAGAAAGGAAACCCTAAGGTTTTTTCAGTAGGGCCAAGAAAACCCCGATTATTGTCTTTCTGACGTCAGTAACACATGCATTACCTATTTTAATAAGTTGTATCACACGGCTATCAAGCCTCTCGTAAAAGTTAATACCGTCGGTTCGATGTCAGTGCGCTGAACGTCGCACTCAAGTTTTGGGGTGTCTTATATGGGACAATGGGTGTAAGAATACACACTTATTTTTTTCTGAGAGTGCTGAGGGGTCAACCGGGCAACTAAAAACGATAACTTCGTCCAATTATCCGGCTCACCGATCATCCTCACTGTTACATGCTTCGCGCAACGCCATGTTTTCCGAGGGAGGCTTAAAAGCCATGAGGCTATATCACTCCGGACTCGGATTTTCGGTATTTCAAAAAGGAGGCCCGTGGTGCACTCGCAATTGACGTTTAAAACATGTTTTACGAATGCCGTTATTAAATATTATAAAAAAGTCGCTTAAAGTCTGACCTACAGAATCGTCTTTTACCGGGGAAAACACCGGTTCCCAGTTTCCTTCTCTCCATTCCCTCTCGCCCACTTTTCCCCTCCTCTCCACACAGGAGCGGATCTCTGAACTACTCCCGGTAGGGAGGAGGAGAGTCTCCCTCTTTCTCAAATGGAACGGAGGAACTGGGGGAGGGTTTCCTTCTCTCTGCTTGTTGGTCGGCCTTTAAAAAGCTTCTAAATTTCATAATCGTTTACGTCACCAATAAAAAGAGGCGCGGAGATAAAGAGCAAAAGAAGTTCAGTTTTTTTGTTTTTTTTTTGCGTGTCGATAAGTACAGCTTGCCTTGTTTTTGACAACAAAACCGATACGACCTTTGAGGTGTCAGTGCCCCATTAAGCTGAGTGATTTGAAGTGTTCTTCGGCAGAACGAGCGCTCGCGATAGAAATGCACGTCTCGAAGCCATGAGCGCGGGCTAGCTGGCGCTTGTAGCTTTTGCTGTAGTCTCCACTTAAGGCTGAAAGGAGTATATAAAATATGTTTTCGTTTGTAACATTTATTTTATTGTATATAATTTTATGAGAGCTTCGATAGTACGGGGCTTTCTTTATGCAACGATGTTGGATTCAGGCTAGCACTGCGCTAGCTATGCATAAACGGAGATTTATTTACATATTCCTTTTCCTGTTCTATATACTACGTTTTTTTTTCCTGGGATCCCTTTGAGGTAGCTGTTTGTCTTTCAATAAACTCGTGATCCTGACATAAGCTCTACAGTTTTCCCAGAAACCTTTTGATAGCAAGTCGCCATTACGCTGAAGCGCTGTTTTCGATATACTTTTCTTCTAAATTCAGGACAATGTACTTGACTTACAGACTCTTGTACTTTTAGCATAAGAGTCGATCAACCTGGTATTATTACAACGCGGAAAACTCAAAGAGAGTTCATGCTGTGCCAGCGGCATATTCCAGATAAATGTTTTTTAGTGTCTCGATTTTTTTAAAGACGTAAAATGGAATTGTTCTGCGCCACATGCGAGGCCCCATTTTGATGACCTGCAGATATTTCATGAAAAACGTTTTATGAAACAATCATCCCGCAACCGAGTGGGAGGGTAGTGTGGGTTATGATGCAAGGAAAGCAAAACCTTTCCTCTCTTATCTTTATTTTTTCCCTGACAAAAATAAAACGT